>JAJMCJ010000044.1:0-52314 GCA_030572875.1 Wickerhamomyces kurtzmanii | reverse complement strand
AATGATAATGATAATGATAATGATAATGATAATGATAATGATAATGATAATGATAGTTTTAAAAACATTGGTATATCACAAAAATCATATCCCGATGAGAACACAAAGAGTTCCAATCCACTACCACATATCAATCAACTCACCTCACAACTAAGACCCTCATTGATTGAAATGTACAACACTTCAGGAATTAGTGTCATGGGTAATCATGGAAGTGGTGAGAACAATACGAATAACAATATAAATAACAATTCAAGTTTATCGTCAAACTCTACTTATTCTACAATATTTTCGGCGAACTCATCAATTGCCTCATCTACTTCAAGAAATTCCATTGGATCATTTTCAGGTATTTCAGCCCAGCGAAAATCGGTAGATTCGAGAAAAAAGAATGAGAGCATTTCGCTCTCATCGCCGTCAAAAAATGTAAGTTCAAGATCGCAAAAGTCTATTGAAAACTCATCACCGGCAAAGGAACCGGTTAATAAGAAAGTTTCAGTGAGTTCATTGATTGATTCCCCAAAAAGAAAAGGAAGTGATTCTGACCAAAGAATTTCGAAAAAGACAAAGAATTTGTTGAAATATGCTGAAAAATGATTTTATCGTATTATTAGTTCTGTTTTTTATTTTTTGAGGTTCAGTTGAGTCGTTTGAAAATTCCTTCTATTGCATCAATTTTTCATGTAAAATAATAATTTTATGCTTATTTTTTGATTTATTTCATTTGTTCCAGTTTTGTTTTGCTTTGTTTTCTTTTGTTTTGTTTTGTTTTACTATTTTGTCAGGTAACAAATGGATTGATTTGATTAAGATATCAAGCAAATTTGTTGTTTGCTCTCAAAAGAATTTTTTTAAACGTGTTTGGGGTTTTCGGTTTTAGATGTGATTTCAATGGTATTTGTTTATTAGTTTGCAAGAGAATATGTACAAAGTGTAGTCAATTAGCTGTATATTTATAATGTATATTTTTATAAGCTGTGTATATATATCTTTGAGTCATCCAAGGTGTTTCATATGCTATAAATACGTAATCGACTACAGTTTTGAGTATTTAGCTACAAGTCTTCCATTTTCCACCATATACTAGAGACCAACTAAATACTCATTTGAGCTTTTACCAGCAGCCGGGCGATTTTAAAATTGTGCTCTACTAGGCGTTATTTTGCTGTACTGTACACAAAACACAACACGGAACTGATTGTTCTACGGGTGTATTTCTAGCATGTATCAAGATCCTTTCACCATCTCGTTTCCTTGCATTGTATTTTATAAGCCCTAATACATGAAACATTCCAGAAAGCTAACGCGAAAACAACAATGTGTTTTCATCTCTTGCACTACCTGGTTATCAGTTAATCAGAGCCTCTCTGGTTACTAAATCTGTTCAGTTTCTCATCTATGAACTAATGTAAACTGTAGAAGCCAGTAGTGTGGTTGAGGGTTTTGGATACCGGATTTCCTGTGCTGCCAATTTTCTTGTTCAAACTTACGGCTAAGAAATATCCTCTACCGAAATGGATCCCCCACCCATTGAAGTTCAGGGACAGAAGTATAGGGTTTTGCGACAAAAAAACTATTAAATTTAAAAATTTTCTTTCAACTTTACAGCTCTTGTGCAAACTGAATTCCATTGAGATTGGTTTTCAATTGTGTATTAGTTCATCCTTTCTGTCGCCTACATACTACTTGACTTTATCTGTAATTATTTATGCATGAATACTTATGCTATAACGATGCATGCTTGACTTAACAATCTTCTAATTCACACAGTGTGTTAGCAGGCGTAGTTAGTAACAACTATAATTTCGTATTATTAATGAAAATCATGTCTGAAATAGAACAAGCAATCGATTGCACGGTGATTACAAGAAAAACTCAACACGTCGAAAGTGCTGTGTATCATCATATTGGTTCATGATGGAGTCAGCGAAACCATGGTTGTGTGATCAGTTCCTGATAATGTATATGTAACACATCTAGATAACGTAGTTTTATCGTATCATCAAAAAAAAAAAGATTGTTTCTTTCTAGACGACTTTGCAATGTTCTAGAAATGAGTGCAATTCTAGTTTGAAGTGAAAAGTGGGCTGACAGTTTCTGCAAGTTTTCTTCAACGCTTTGCAGCTTTGAAGTTTCGCACGCACAACACACACTTTGGCGATGTATTCTAGCCTGGGAAAATAGTATATTAAGTACCTGTGTTGACTTGACCCACGATCTTCAAAAAGTTCAAAATGCCAAGTGTTAGGTTTAGCTGATCGCGACCCATAGTTCAAAAGAGAAAAACATTTTGTTCTAATGACAACTTCTGGGACCACGGACATGCGTATGACAAGCAGATATTATTGAACAGTTCATAAAACGTTTTTTCATTGATGATAAGTGCATACATTGGTAAAGTATTGTAGTTCCCTTACTATTCGTTACAAGCTAGCAGTGCAATTGCCATGCTGTTGTGCAAAAAATGGATGTGGATGGGTGTATACGTGTAGACATGTAGACGTGCTACTTCAGAATATGTAAAGTTAAAGTACCATTTTTTTGCAACTCGGTATACCAGGAACCTGCTCAAGAGTATAGGAATGGACCCGGAAATATATATATATATTATATATGCTTTAAGAGGACCCAAGCACGTTGAGTTACTGCCGAGTAAATGGTACACATAACCCTGTATTAGTCTGGTAATACTTGGAAAAGAAAATTTTTCAACACGTTAGTCTAGAGTGGGACAAAAAGAGAACCGATTTACGCATTCGAAGGTTTTTATTAAACTGACAACGTTACAATCTACTTTAAATCAAGCTATAATATCTGACCTGGGAAACATTATCGTTTAAATTTATGACTAGCAGAAAGTAAAATATATTTTGTAAGCGAGAGGCAAAACTTATTAATTAATATTATTTACACTGTATGTAAGCATGGTATACATACGCATACCTGTCAGGACACATCAGAAACAGCAAAAAGGCTTTAAAACACATATTAATGGTAACGAGAAATAGCCAGGATTCACATGGTTTTCAATCACTCCATTTTGCAAAAATTTCATGAAGAATGAGAAGCTATCGCTGTATTGCTGATCAAGACATAAGGAGTAGGATACCAAAACTTTCAACGTGAGATTCTTCGAAAAGGGTAACTTTATCAGATTAGCACGCACACGTATACATACTTAAGCTATAAATTTGCTGTTCTTATGCTTCGATGATAATTATTTTTGTTTTTTTTTGATTTTTGAGTCAAAGAAAGAGACAAATGTTTTCTTTTGAACTCTTTTAACATCTTCTGAATCACGATCGCCATCATCGCTTTCGTCGTTATTAAAATTTTTATTTGAGTCCTCTGTAGACTTCTTAACCATATTTATGTTGGCCTTTGAATTTCTCGAAACTTTATTTCTCGAATCTTTTCTAATTTTGTTTTTCAAACCAATCATTGCTTGCGAATCATTCCTGCTGATACTGTGTAGTTTGTTTCCAGTATTTATATAAGTTTTCTTCTTATTCAGAGATGATATTTTTTTATCTGAAGAGATGAACTCTCCTATTGTTCTAATATCACTTTCCTCGTAGTCGATGGAATTCTGAGCTAACGAAAGCCCTGAACCTTGTTGAATAACAGGCAGGTTTAAAAAGGAATTCCTATGTATATCTAATATTGAGTTAGAGTCCTCATTAGCAGAAGAGGGTGTATTTAACCAGTTGGTGATCTTTGTATTTGTCTGGGAAATCGCCAGTTGAAATTTCATCTGCAAATCTAGCTTTTCTTTGATCTGTTTAGCATGGGACATTCCGTTAATATATCACCTTTTTGTGTGGTTATCTCTTTTGAAGATTGATCTTGCAGTAAAATATTTTTTTCTCTATGAAGATGGATTCGATTCAGTGCTTCATAACATTTTTGTCTCTTGATCACGTGTACACCTTAATTCTATAACCCAATTAGATAATTTGAAAGGTCTTTAAGTAGTTGAGGCACTTTTTAAGTCTTCAAGTATAAGCTTAACATATGAAGAAGCCTGCTGACAAGAGAATTCATGGTACTAGTTACGATATCGGTAGGTAAGTCAGGTCAGTTACAAATAGTTAACCCGAACATCACAAACTTGTGTCGCGTTGGAAAGTGTCTTGTCATCCAACATGTCGCTACTAGTTTAGTTGAGATCCTGTATAAATCTTGTGCGATATATATAGCATTCATTGATTATGTGCAATTTCCATAAATGCTTTTTTCGACTTTTCGGATAATATTTAATAACTATATATAATAAAACTAACAATGTTATAGTAGAAGTTTCTGAGTCTTTTGAGGCTTTTGTTAACTAAGTCTATTATTCATTATCAACCACTTGGTACTTATATTAGATATATATCTAGGCACGAACTTGTAGTAATAAATATTAGATAGCTCGGTTGATAGAAGTAGTATCTGCCATCGTCAAACGGTGCTCTTCATTTCACATCAATAATCAAGCAGTAACTATTGACTGAATCTCCTACATTGATACTAAACGATATATTGAGAACGGCGAAGCATCGAAAACGTCAGCGATAAATTTTTTCTCAATAGAGACTCTAAGGGCACTATATACTTTGCGTTCATTTTTAAAAACAAATAAATGAATATTAGCAAACCGCGTCATAAACTTTCGGAGACTCAACTTGTCTAAAAATGTACCGCTCAATACCTGAGCTATGTTTGTTTTGAAAATCCATCCCTAAATTCGAAAAAACTTTTACATAGCTGAAATACGGTCTCTTATTTTCTGCTAACGTTATTTAATGAATTAGTGAAACGACATCGCAGTCAAGGTTATTATATTGAGGGAGATCCGAGGCTGGCCTATCGGGAGATTCACTCACCGGTTAACTGGACATCAGATCACCCGTTTCATACTCCGATGTTCTACGTAAAAGGAAGAAAGGAATGATTATCCCTAACAATTGAGAGCTATGGGAAAGACCAGTACCGAGAGATATTGTATGCTATGTGTTGTGTATATGCTATGTACTGTACACTGTGGTTGCTGATTAATTAGTGTTTGTAATGAAGATAACACTCAGTGATATTTGTTATTACCTACTGTAGTCGGTTTATCTGTTGAACAAATCATGTGCACACACGAGTTGAGTCTATGTAATAAGTAAACTAGTATAATAGGAGGATATAAGGGAAAAAATTTCGTAATGTCTGGGTAAAGGCTTTTGATCAAATGTGAGTATTTTGGATAGATACAATTCGGGTCATTTATATGCCAGTTGTTATACTCAGTTTTTGGTAAAAAAAATGCATTTCAAACAGCAGCATGTAAAAATTGATCTGGTGCTACTTTCAGAATACAACTTCCACCAAAACAAATCTACTGCTGAACCTCATAGTCTTGGCCAAATCTAGTCACTAATTCGGTTTCAATAGTATAGTTAAAGCTAAACAATACGGTTTAATACATCTAGATTAAAGGACGAACAAACAACAAATATTGAAAAGTTCCGAATAACTCTGCATATTACATCCCCGGTAGAAACCCTCGGGTGTTCATCCATCGAAATATAAATAACATCAAATCTCTCTTTTCAAATAGAGTGTTTGTCTTTGATAATACATTGATATATACTTCATTTCAATTGATTATACAGTATTATAGAAATGTTCTCTAAATCAATGAATCGTTCTTTATTAAGAACTTCAAGAGTAAGTTTTTTTGAATCAACCATCGTTGAGTTATATCTTCGAGACGTTATCTATCTAATTTAGGGGGCTATTTTGACAGTTACCGCGCTAAAGTGATTTTATACAATTCAATTGAACCAACAAAACTAACAGTATTTTAATTAGATCGCCATTCAATGTCAAAAAAGAAACCTTTCCATCCATGAGTATCGTTCCGCAGCTTTATTGAAAAGTGTAAGTTTTCGCTCCATATGTTTTCTCTTCTTTAACAAAGACAAAGACTGCTAACTCACTTTTTTAGTACGGTATTGGTGTTCCAAACGGTGAAGCTTCAAACACACCAGAAGGTGCATACGAAATTGCTAAGAAACTGAACTCAGAAGACTTAGTCGTCAAAGCACAAGCCTTAACTGGTGGTCGTGGTAAAGGTCATTTTGATTCTGGTTTACAAGGTGGTGTTAAATTAGTCACAACACCAGAAGAAGTTAGATCGTTAGCTGAACAGATGATCAATCATAAACTGATCACAAAACAATCAGGTCCAGCCGGTAAATTAGTTACCGCTGTTTATGTTGTCGAAAGAGCTTTTGCCAGACAAGAAGCATATGTTGCTATCTTGATGGACAGAGTTTCTCAAGCTCCAATGATTGTTGCATCATCCCAAGGTGGTATGGATATTGAAGGTGTTGCTGCTAAAGATCCAAGTGCAATTAAAACGTTCCCAATTGACATAAACAAAGGTGTCACTAAAGAAATTGCTAAAAAAGTTGCTGCTGAGTTAGGTTTTACTAAAATTGCCCAACCAGAAGCTGCTGAAACAATTGAAAAACTATACAAGGTTTTCAAGGAAAGAGACGCTGTTCAAATTGAAATTAACCCATTGTCAGAAACTGTCGACCACAAAGTTTTAGCAATGGATGCAAAATTAAACTTTGATGATAACGCTAAATTTCGTCAAGAAGAAGTTTTCTCATGGAGAGATTTCAGCCAAGAAGACCCAGATGAAGTCTTGGCTTCAAATGCTGACCTAAATTTCATTAAATTAGATGGTAATATTGGTTGTTTAGTCAATGGTGCTGGTTTAGCTATGGCTACAATGGATATCATCAAGTTATATGGTGGTGAACCAGCCAATTTCTTAGATTGTGGTGGTGGTGCCACCCCAGAAACTATCGAAACAGCTTTCAAGTTAATCTTATCTGAATCAAACGTCAGTGGTATTTTTGTCAACATTTTCGGTGGTATCGTCAGATGTGATTACGTTGCTGAAGGTTTAATTGCAGCAGCTAAAAACCTAAAGGTCGAAGTCCCAATTGTTGTTAGATTACAAGGTACTAATTTGGCTAAAGCTCAAGAATTAATTAAAAATTCTGGCCTGAAATTATTTCCATTCGATGATTTAGATCCAGCTGCTCAAAAAGTTGTCCAATTATCCAATATCTATCAAAAAGCAAAAGAAGCCGGTGTTAAAGTTACTTTTGAAGTTTAGCCTTTATGCTTCAGTGCTAAGATCTAGTGTGGTAAATTTAAAGTATTAGCCCTCTTTGGGTATGAATAAATAGAATATTTTAAAATTCGAGTCGCATTCTGACTGTAAAGTCTTCGCTATAAAGTATTGTTTTTCATTCTGTTGTTCGTAGTATCCTCAAAACAATTTAAACTTTTCGTCTGGTAATACTTCATATAAGGGGTTAAATCGTTGTAAATATTTTTTGTTATTTTGAAAAATAAATAACACTCTTTGATTTTGCCATTTAATTTCCGAGATGAGCTTATAAAATTTTCCGTAGAAATCATATTGTATTCATTATTTTTAAGCCAACTCATATAATCACAACCCAGCATTAGACGGAAAAAATGATAAGATCTAGAATAATATCAAGACGTTTTAGCTCTTCCATTTTGAAATTAAATAAAATTACAGCTCCTCCAGATTCAGCACCCAGAGCTTCAGAGAATGAAATATGGCTAGATCAACTAGAACATTCAGAAATACAAGATACCCCGAACCATGGTCAACCATCAGAAACTTATAAATTTATCAAGAAGAGTTTTAGCATTGAAGAAGACAAGGCACCATATAAATTCAAGTCAATAGATGAAAACGGATTTTTGAACGTTTCAATACCAATATCTAATTTTTATCTTAAATCGTCACCTTTTTCAAGTCTTTCTTCAAAGCAACGTCCTAAAGCAGATAACAACCAACCTTTCTCAGATCTCAGAATTGTTAAAGTAAGATCTGGAAAAGGTGGTGATGGTTGCATTTCATTTTATAGAGATGCAGGAAGATCAAGAGGACCACCAGATGGTGGTGATGGTGGTCAAGGCGGTGCAATATATGTTCAAGCAGTTGATGGTTTAGGTTCGCTACACAAAGTAAGACAGACATATATTGCAAAAGACGGTAAGCATGGATCCCCAAGACAGTTAGATGGAGGTCGTGGGGACGACGTTTTGATAACTGTTCCAACGGGGACAGTAATTAAATGGATTCCTGACCCAAAGTTAATTAAAGCACATAACGGTGATGATGGATTTACTGATATAGAAGTTAAAGCTAAAGGTGAGTTTAAAGGAGACCTAACGCCAAGATATATTCAATTTTTCAGAAATTCTTATAAAAATGGAGAAGGGTGGATTTTCAAAGATAAAGATCAAGAATTTCATAGCACAAAAGAGTTCTTTACCGAACTGTCCAAAAAAGTTGAAACTTACGATAATCAATTACTTGCAACTGAGTTGGAAAATGACATTTTTCCAATTGAAGGTTTAGATTTAGACAAGCCAACAAGATTACCCATATTACTGGTAAGATCTGGCTCAGGAGGTTTAGGAAACATGCACTTTCTAACGAATGAAATTAGAAATCCGCGTTTTTGTAAAACAGGAAGAAATGGACTTGACCAACATTTTATTTTTGAACTAAAGCTTTTAGCTGATCTAGGATTGGTTGGATTGCCAAATGCTGGTAAATCTACGTTATTGAGAGCTATATCAAATGCTAGACCAAGAGTAGGCCATTGGGAATTCACAACGTTGCAACCAACAATTGGTACTATTAGTCTCGGAATTGATAAACCTTCATTTACCGTTGCGGATATTCCAGGTATAATTAAAGGAGCTTCAGAAGATAAAGGTATGGGTATCGATTTCTTAAGACATATAGAAAGATCTGGTGGTTTGGTATTTGTGCTGAGTTTATCAACTGACAACCCAATCGATGATTTGAACGTGTTGATTAAAGAAATGGGAGAGAGACTCAACAATAAAAAAATATTGATTGTTGCTACAAAAGCTGATATTGAAAACACCAAGGAAAAATATAACCAAGTTGTTGAGTTCGCAAAGGAAAGAGGTTGGAAAACAGTTCCTGTTTGTGCGATGAAACGCGAAAACGTTGAAAAAGTTATTGAAATGATGGGAGAATGTGCAGCAAAAGCATAAGAATAAAATCATGTAAATAGAGCATTAGTTTATCTCAAGCAATATAGTTTATTTCATATTTTTTAATTTTTTTGTATTTGTTTCTGCCGGCTTCTTGAAGCTTTTGACTTTCTGATCATCAAATGAAAAAATATACAGAAGTCACGTGAAAGGTTTATTTTAAATATTTTTTTTAATTAAGCCGCAGAAGAAGAAAAATATAATTTTCTTTAATGATTACCAGTGCTCTAGTAAATAAATTCTAGTTTCACTATTAAAGCTAAGAATGTCAAGTTTTGAGAAACTCGGAGTATCGAAATGGCTTTCAGAATCATTATCTGCAATGCAGATATACACTCCTACGGCCATTCAAACGGCTTGTATACCTAAAATATTAGGAGGTGTGTGTGAGACGTTGTTAACGCTAGAAGTTCTGTTACTAACGAATTACAGGTCACGATTGCATTGGAGGTGCCAAAACAGGTTCAGGTAAGACCATTGCATTTGCAGCACCAATGTTGACTAAATGGTCGGAGGATCCGTGTGGTATATTCGGTCTTGTTTTGACACCAACCAGAGAACTTGCCTTACAAATTGCAGAACAATTTGCTGCATTAGGAGCATCAATGAATATCAGAATATCCGTTGTTGTTGGAGGTGAAGATATTGTTAAACAGGCATTGGAACTGCAAAATAGGCCTCATTTTGTTATCGCAACTCCAGGTAGATTAGCTGATCATATTTTACATAGCGGCGAGGACACAGTAGGAGGGCTAAGACGAGTTCGTTACTTAGTTTTAGATGAGGCCGATAGATTGTTGAGTAATAGCTTTGGAGGTGACTTGGAGAGATGTTTTAGCATATTGCCTTCTTCCGAAAACAGACAAACGTTATTGTTTACAGCAACAGTTACTGATGCAGTCAGAGCTTTAAAAGATAAACCAATAGCAGAAAACAAACCAAAATTGTTCATCCATGAAGTTGAAACTATTGATAAAGTTGCGATCCCTTCACAGTTATTAATTGAGTACTTGTTTATTCCATCATATGTGAAAGAGGCTTATTTGTTTAGTGTTTTGACACATGAAGATCACAAGGATTCAACGGCAATTGTGTTCGTCAATAGAACACACACGGCTGAAGTTCTGCGCAGAACTTTACGTCATTTAGAACTAAGAGTAGCTTCGTTGCACTCAGAAATGCCACAAAGCGAAAGAACAAACTCATTACATAGATTTAGAGCCGGTGCAGCTAGAATCTTAATTGCAACTGATGTTGGGTCTCGTGGTTTAGATATTCCATCTGTGGAATTAGTTATAAATTACGATATACCTGCGGATGCGGACAGCTTTATCCATAGAGTTGGTCGTACTGCTCGTGCTGGTAAAAAAGGTGAAAGTATAAGCTTTGTCACAGAGAAGGACGTCACAAGAATATTAGCTATTGAAGAGAGAATTAACAAAAAGATGGATAAATATGAAAAAGTTACGGACAACAGAGTTATTAAAGACTCCTTACAAAAGACTAGTGCGGCCAAGCGAGAAAGTTTAATGGACATGGATAAAGAAGGTTTTGGTGAGAAAAGAAAAATGAATAAGCGTAAAAATGAGAAACGAGATGATGGAAAAATGTCACCATCTAAAAAGATGCAAAGAGCCAAAAGCTAATCAAAACACCAAAACAGAATCAGATAACCTAATGTACATTGTAAATGAAATTCAACAGAAACAAATCAATATTGTAGAAAAATAGTATTATAATAAAAACTATAAAGATAAATTAAAACAAAAGCAAAACACCCAGAATGAATCCCCTTAAAAACCTTTCTTTTTTTGTTTTGTAATATGTGCTTGTAAAACCTTCTGTTTGTCACGTAAAGACCGTCTAGCCTTTCCTTGGACATCCCTTTTATGGATCATCATAACAAAATTCTTCTTACGTGCCTTTTCTCTATTAGTTGTAGAATGTGGAGCATCACGTTGACCTTTTCTAGAACCGAACTTTTCTTCCTCGTCACGTTTTGCATGTTCAATTCTTTCTTCACGCAATTGTTTATATTTCACAGGACCGATAAGTGATGTTGAATCAACTTGGTCTTCATTTATTTGTTTTTTACCCATGATCTTTTCAACACCTGCTAAAGTTTTCAATTCTTCAATTTTTGCATAATCTGCTGGTGTAAGAATACGGCTTGTTGCCATTTCTCTGAAAATTGCATCTGAATCAACTGGCTTAACTTCCTCTTTGATTTCTTGAACCTTACCTTTTCTGTAAACTTTTCTGGCGGGTTTTTTAATAATATCATTTGAGTCTTCATCATCTGAGAAAATATTGAGATCTGAATCTTCTTCGGCTTCCTCTTTCTCTTTTTCCAATCTACTATCTTTTTCTTCATCTTCAGAATCACTGATATTATACTCCTTATCAGATTCCACAGTTACCCAGTCACCTTCTATATCGCTTGCTGACTCAATTTCATCAACTTCCCAATTTGCCAGATCATCTTCATCTTCATTGTTTTCCAAACCTTGCTCTTCACGCCATTTGGCTAGTAGTTCAATACCAGGAATACCAGAAACCGAATTCTCGACACCAAATTGCAACATGCCGGTCTTTTCACCAGATTGCAACTCCATAGAAGCAGTTTTCCCACGATCCTTTCTCTTAAGCATTTCAGGTGCAACTTCACGATATAACGAGATTAAAGATTTAGCAGCTATATTGACTGGTTTGGATTTGGAACCTTTGTATTCAGTTAAATCATGCAGTAAGGTAACATCAATAGATAGCGGGGCTCTTGTTAATATTTCTCTAATTGTATTAATACCAGCAGCAGCAACTTGAGCAGCAACACCATCCGAAACAAATTCATCTGCAATTTTTCTTATAACGACTGAAACCGATTCAGGAGGAACGAGATCATGAGTGGCTTGAGCAGCAGCAGCCATGATTTGAGTGACATCTCTTTGTTTTGGAGTTAAATACTTCAAGAAAAATGAGTAAATACCTAAAACTGATAGTTTATGTGTACCAATAAGTCTTGAGATCAAGTTCATTAAACCAATTTTTTGCTCTAAGTCAAATTTATTTGAATTCTTACCAGATAAATGTGTTGAGAAGATACCATCAGCAAAACCTTGAGGGTCTCTTAATAAATGAATAGCTGAAAAATTCAAATAAGTTGCAGCGTTCTTTGAGTTGGATTTCTTTTTAATAGATTTAACAGCAGCTTCTAATTTCTTACCACGTTTACTCGTTTTTTTATTGATTTGCATTTTATGCTTTAAAGCATCCATATCAATGGCATCATCATCTGAATCGTCTTCAAAAGCATCATCTCTTTCTTTATCAGCACCTAAAAAGAACTTTACACCAGCGTATGCAACTTTTGAATCCGGGTGTAAAGTTGCTTGTGTCATAATTTCAACAGTACGAGAATCATCCCAAATACCTCTTCTCCACAATTCCCTAGTTAATTTAGTGGCCCATAAACCTTGTGCATCCTTTTGCTCTAAAAGGTTAAATAACAGAGCTTGTGTGGATCTATTCAATCTTTGATTTTTTGAGCCAGTATTTACTGATTTTAATAATGAGATTAAAGTACTATAAACTTGATGACGTAAAGCTTTAGCATGTTGTCCAGCAGTGACGGCTGAAGAACTATAAGCCGACAACAATGGAAAAATGGTTTGAATCAAAGATTCGGCTGTGATTGTACCCTTATTACGCAACATAACTAAACATTGAATAATCTTTTCTCTCAAATCTGGAGATAGATCACGATGATTATTGGTAACTAATGATTTAAGCTCATCAGGGAAGTTTGCAGTTTCTTTAGGAAAACATCCAGATACAGCAGAAACAAAACCAATCAATTCTCCAAATTCAGCACCGTCATGAGTGGTTGGGTTCAGCATAAAAATATCACGTAGAGATTCATAATGTGAATACTGTTGTAAAAACTCTTCACGATAAGATTCAGGATCACGACGAACAAGGTTCTGTAATAGAATAATATTCGTTGGTAAAATAGCAGCTCTCTTTCTTTTAACCATTTTCAAGTTATATTATCAGTATTTAACTAAGTATTACAAGTCCTGTCCTGTTATGAAATTCTCAATCACATACAAATTTTCCTACATAAAATTTTCTAAAATTATTTTTTTCCATCTGGGTAACCTCATCACTTAGAAAAGTTACCCAATTAGGAAATAACTGAACTACAGGATATAATTAAATAAAACCTAAAAATACATTAACCAACAATAAAGTACAGGACTAATAATATACACCCCAAAAAATAACCCATAGTGTCAAGGCACTCCAAAAAGAAGAACGTAAAACAACACAAAGACTAATAATACAAGTTCGTTCACTGGTGCTAACAATCTAATTGTCATCACCACCAAACAAGGATTCAACAGCAGCATAATTAATTTTTTTCGAGAATGTCTTCTTCTGAATCATATTTCTAACACTGTCAGCAGCTGATTTAGGAATTTCACCAATGCTGTCAATGGCATTGTTTAAACTGTTATTACTTAAATCATCAATGGCCGCATCTTCTTCATTTTTAGCTGCATTTTTACGTGGTTTCTTTCGTGCTTGATTATGTCCAGAAATCGTATCTGCCTCAGCTTTTAATCTTCTATTTTCCTGGTCAATTAGATACTCCTGATTTAATCCTACCCAAACTCTTTCTTTCAGTTGCGATTCTTCTTCTGTGAGTAGAAATCCCTGAAGTTCTTCATCATCAACATCATCTAAATCCGTTGGGTGAGAAGATATTCTATTCAGCAAGTCACTCGTTTTTGGCAAATTCTCTACCAAATTCCTAGGTTGATTCACATCAATTTTTTTCGTCTCAGGTTCATCTTCAGAAGAAGATTTATCTTCTCCATCACCTTCAGCATCTTCAGATGCAAGTAATCCTAAATCAGTCAGCTTACTCCCAGATTTCAACCGTTCCAAGTCTTTCTTTTGTTGTCTAAAAACACGCTTAACTTGTTCAAGAATTTCATCATTAGTGCAACCGGCGTCTTCGAAAACAATACTTAGAATTGGATCAGAAGATTCAGTTAACGTTGATTCATCAGTTGTACTCATCTCATTCATGTGCTTTTTTAACTTTAGTTCTCTTTTTCTATTGCGCTGAAAGGATGGCGGATCAGAAGATTGACCGGTGTTTTCTTGTTCTCTGAATTCTTTAATAGACAACTTTGCAGAACCTGTTCCTTTGAACTCATTTAATCTTTTTTGTAATGTATCTTCCGCAACATGAGCAACTGCAACAATTTCTGAATGTGTTCTTCTAAAATTGTTCATTCTTGCAGCTAATAAAAGACAAGCACCTGCAACACCGGCTGGTCTACGGCCTTCATGAATCCAGTCATTTGACATTCTTTGAGCAAGGCGAACAGCATCTCTAACAACTTTGATTTTCTGGGAGCCAAAATCTAATTTTTCAGCAAAATGTTGAATAAACAACGATGGGTCTGCTAACGGTAATGATGTAATATGTAAAGCTTTAACCATTTTTAAAAATGTTGCACCAACTGCATAAACAGAACTTTGCAAACGGGCGGAAAAATCAATCAACATATGGTGTGTTTTTTCTTTGCGACAAGCAATATAGAGACATGATGCAACAACATTTTGTGATTTCCTACCTTGAACAAAATTATTGGTTAGAGCTAGTTCAAACCAATGATACGCAGCTTCTGAAATATAATCTGGTATTTTCAAAGCCGATGCAACGGCTCTAATCTTTCTTCTGGCATTCATCAGTGTCAAATCTCTGCTATTTATAGAGCTATTTGCACCGTATGGAGCACCACTAAAATTGGCATGGGCCTGACCTGCACCAATAAACGAACCCTGAACAACAGCAGCACCAGCTGAAGTTTCTCCAAATGTAACTTCTGAAACAATCGGGTTCTCTTCCCACACAACACCACAACTTTTACATGATAAATCTGATGAAGCCGAACGAATATCACGGGAAAAATCAGTTGATCCACATTTCTTACAAGTTGGCATTGCTTTAGTCGATCTGCAAATAAATCTGGTTGTAGTTGTTTACTGTATATCTGCTAATTATTGTCTAGATTAATGGCCTTCTTAGTACCGAATCCTCTAGAAAGCTCTATAGTATGGATGTTCTTAGACTGATGGCCTTTCGCAAGTCAACTATACTATAATATCAAATGAAGAGTATTATCTATTTATCTGTGTTAAACAACGTTTTACAAGTTTTAACTAATATTTGTATTTTTTTTTCTTGTTATTTTTGAGTCGCGACTATCTGTCACTTTACCGGTTCATCAATATATTTCCTTTTTTGGACTTTTTGAAAGGTTTTTTTAATTATTTGATATACTTCGGAGAGTAATGCTGCAATATGAATAACAGTATTTCCTGTTAAATTTGCCCTACCCTGAAGCTTGTTATATCTATTTGGCCGATCCACTAACCAGTAGCAAGGATTAAAAACGACCGTAAGAGGTTTCTTTGCAAAGCACGGAGACAAACATAGTGAGACCTAATAGTACATATATATGATGCCAGTTGCAAGCACCCTTCACCTGTAAACGTCAACAATGAGACTGATGTTTATACACAAAAGTACAATAACGACAATACTAAGCAGTACCGTTGTCGGCTTATATGAAATGCTTATGATTTTCTGGTTCACGTAGTGTGATATGCTGGTTTTATAGTTATAAGCACCAACAAGCACAGAAGATACAGACAATAAAAATAGAACACTACCTAATATGACTGAATAAAGTTTCTCAACGTGTGATCTCCCACTATGTGAGATAGAAATACCGTTCTTATCGTTGAACCGATAGTCCAGTACAACTGACAGACTAGTAAAGCCTAACACACAAGCAAACTTACAATATAAGAGTAAAGATCTCTCGCTTTGTAAACAGTCTCTGGGAATTGAAGTCACAACGTCCGTTACCAAAGACGTTCTTGGGTAAAATTTTAAAAGGTTTCCCAACTGAATTCTCTTCACCATTTCGCTGGTTTGGATTGGTTTGGTTTGTTTTGCAGACTGGAGTTAAACTGACAGAGATTTGGATTTTTGGAGATGAGCATTATGTAAGCCATACAAAAAAAATTTTAAATAAAAATTTTCCTTTTGATAATAAACGTATATAAGTATTAATTACAAATTAAAAGAATCTTTTCGTTCATTTGCATATAAAAGAAAATTTGTATAACGAAGATGTCAAACTATACTCAGCTTGAGAAAACGCAAGATCTTGGACCAGTGGCAACAGTTTTGTGTTGCAACTGTGGTATTCCAATGGATGGTTCTACCGGTTTGGTGATGTGTTACGATTGTATCAAGCTCACTGTTGATATTACTGATGGAATCCCAAGAGAGGCCAATGTTTCCTTTTGTAGAAACTGTGAGAGGTTCTTACAGCCTCCAGGTCAATGGATCAGATGTGAGTTGGAATCCAGAGAGTTACTGGCTTTATGTTTGAGAAGATTGAAAGGGTTGAATAAAGTTAGGTTGATTGATGCCTCTTTTATTTGGACAGAACCGCATTCACGTCGTATCAAAGTCAAACTTACTATCCAAGGTGAGGCTATGACAAACACCATTGTTCAGCAGAGTTTTGAAGTAGAATACGTTGTGATTGCTATGCAATGTCCTGATTGTGCTAAATCTTATACAACAAATACTTGGAGGGCTACTGTTCAAATCAGACAAAAAGTCGCACACAAGAGAACTTTTTTGTATTTGGAACAATTAATTTTGAGACATAACGCACATGTTGATACCATTTCCATCCAAGAATCAAAAGATGGGTTAGATTTTTTCTATGGCCAAAGAAATCATGCTACAAAGATGATCGATTTCTTAACTGCCGTTGCTCCAATCAAATCCAAAAGATCTGAAGAATTGGTGTCGCAAGATATTCACGCCGGTACTGCTTCATATAAGTTTTCATTTTCTGTTGAAATTGTTCCAATTTGTAGGGATGATTTAGTGGTTTTACCTAAGAAGCTAGCTCATTCATTGGGAAACATTTCACAAATAGTTTTGTGTTCAAAGATTTCAAACACTGTCCAATTTCTAGACCCAAATACTTTACAGATTGCTGACGTTAATGCGTCTGTTTACTTCAGAAACCCTTTCCCATCTCTAGCTGAAGCCGCTGAATTAGTCGAGTTTATTATTTTAGACGTTGAACCAACAGGACAAACAAAAGGAAAGTATGTTTTAGCGGACGTTACGTGTGCAAGAGCTTCTGATTTAGGTTTAAATGACCGTGAATTTTACATTAGATCCCATCTTGGTGGTATTTTGCATCCAGGTGATTCTGCAATGGGATACTACACATCAAACTCAAACTATAACTCAGATTTGTGGGATAATTTAGACTCAAACAACACACCAGATGTAATTTTAGTCAAGAAACATTATCCAAGAAAGAACAGAAAATCTAGAAACAGACAATGGAAACTTAAGAGAATGGCTAAAGAACATCAGGATATTGTCGCAAATGATGATTCAAGACAAGCTAAACAAGAAGCTGAAAGAGCTGAAAAGGATTACGAACTTTTCTTACAAGAACTAGAAGAGGATGCTGAATTAAGACAAACTATTAATCTATATAAAAATGAAAATCCAAATGCTTATAAAGCTAATCTAGATGAAGAAGAAATGGAGGAAGATGAAGAAGATGAAGATGCTCCAGAAATTGCAATCGATGAGTTACTAGATGAACTAGATGAAATGACTCTAGAAGATAATCCAGAGTAGATTATTTCACTTTTTCTTCAATCTCTTTTCGATGATTTTCTTGCATTATTCTTCTGTTGATAATTTTGTTTTCCTTTTCTAGATATTTTTCTGTTATTCTTAGGTACTTTGTTTAGAATTTTTCTCATCTGTAATTGTTTTTTTTGGGATATTAAAAGATATACAGGTTTATTCATGTTGATTATAATTGTAATCTATCGCAATATCTGTAACCAAATAGGGAAAGGTTATGATACCGCTTTATCTAATGCTCATCTTGCTTATCCTGACTTGTTTCTTGCTTTTATATCAAAACAGTCTGCTTGTGATCCTTCCAGTAAAGCTCACAATTATCGATAATTATGTCAGATATATTGAAATTTTCCCCTTTAAACTCCTACGTTGATTCATCGTTTTTTCAGGAGTTATCAAAACTGAAACTAAACGAGTTCAAACTAGATTCGAGTAAGAAGCTCATACATGCCTCGTATAATATCAAGTCATTATCTTCAAATGAAAACCCGTCATTTTTATTATCATCATCAAGTTTCGAAAGTATAGATGAGAATGAAAAGTTATTGTATGTATATTCAGAATCGTTGACTAATTTTTTTTGCCACTAACATAAGTTCCAATAGCCCTACTGGTTCAGTTTTATTCGCTCCGGGGTATATTACAAATGTTAACACTATTGAGGACTTCAAAAGTATAGATAAGTCACAATTTTTGAAGAATTCAGGGAAATTAGTGAGTAATGCTTCATTTCATGTTCTATTATTTGGAACTGTATACTAACAGACTAAAAGATATATGATTCGATCAAGGATAAATCAGTTTTGAAAAACCCGTCCATATTGAACCAGTTTTCACTGTTAACCTTTTCAGATTTAAAGAAGTTCAAATTTTATTATTGGTTTGCATTTCCCGTTTTGCAGTCATCATGGGTTTCAGAAGGAAGAACAATCGAAACTGATTCACACCCTGAGATTAGTGAATGGTTTGAACGGACTGAGATCTTGAAAAGAGGCTACTTTTTATACGAGAATGATATCCCTGAATCATTAGAGAACATAAATGAGTATACATACAAAAATTTTATAACTGTTGGGATTATTGATTCAACCCTGATTGAGAATACACCATCTTGGAATTTAAGAAATTTCTTGACAATGTTAGGTTTGTACGGTTTCAAAGAGGTCAAAGTGTTTGTTTATAGATTCAACGCTTCAAGCTTTACATTGAATCTGAAATTGAACGACACCGAAATGAGTAGTGAAATACCGAAAGTCACAGGCTGGGAAAGAACAAATCAAGGTAAGTTAGGTCCAAAATTAGCCGATTTAGGTTCTTTAATTGATCCCATAAAATTAGCAGATCAGTCTGTTGATTTGAATTTGAAATTGATGAAGTGGAGAATTGCTCCAGAGTTAAACTTAGAGATCATAAAAGAAACGAAGTGTTTATTGTTAGGCGCTGGTACCTTAGGTAGCTACGTTTCAAGAGCACTTCTAGGATGGGGAATAAGAAATATCACTTTTGTTGATAATGCTAAAGTATCATTTTCAAACCCTGTACGCCAGCCACTGTTTAATTTTAAAGACTGCTTGGATGGAGGCCAACCGAAGGCTGTAAGGGCAGCAGAAGCTCTAAAAGAAATATTTCCCTTAGTGAACTCGAAAGGTTACGAATTAGAAGTACCAATGGCAGGCCACCCAGTAACTAATCCTAAGAAACAGAACAGTGATTTTGAATTACTAGAAAAACTAATAGACGAGCACGATGCTGTTTTCTTATTAATGGATTCAAGAGAAACAAGGTGGTTACCGACTGTCATTGGAAACGTTAAGCACAAAATTGTTTTAAATGCAGCACTGGGTTTTGACAGCTACCTAGTCATGAGACATGGCTGCTTACATCCAGATGATGAATTGAATAAAGTTAGGTTAGGCTGTTATTTTTGTAATGACGTGGTTGCTCCGTCGGATAGTCTAACTGATCGTACATTAGACCAGATGTGCACAGTAACAAGACCAGGCGTTGCATTACTAGCCTCTTCATTTGCTGTTGAGCTACTCGTTTCGATTCTTCAACATCCGGAAAAACAATATGCTAAGAGTGAAGGAGTAACAACAATTTTAGGTGAATTGCCCCACCAAATCAGAGGGTTTTTACACAGTTTCAGTAATGTCAAACTAACTGCACCGGCTTATGAGTATTGCTCTGCATGCTCATTTCCAATTTTAAGCGCATACAAGGAAGAAGGTTGGGATTTTGTTGTTAAAGCATTAAATAACTCTAATTATCTTGAAGACTTGAGTGGATTAACCGAAGTTCAAAAGAAAGCCGAAGAGGCTGCAATCAACTTGGATATCGATCTGTCAGATGAGGAGTGGATGTAGTTATTTCTAGTAATAATGCTTGTTCAATATCTGTAGAGGATTTATCTTCTTTTTCCATAACTAATCTGAGGTTATATCAACGTGCCCTTACCAAATTATTACATAAGTCCAATCTAAACATCGAGCTCACCGAAAAATAATAACACTAATGTGCGTTAAATCAACAATTTAAGGAAGTAATAAAGCGACTATCGAACCCCTTTTTTTCTGTCTAATCCTGTATTTTGGTTACTGGTTTTTGCTGTAAAATATGGGAATAGTTGATGAGCAAAAAAGGTCCGCTTTTGATAAGCATGATGACGAACCACTAGCTAAAAGAATAAAGCTCGAAGAATCCAATAAATCAAAATCAAAGAACAGAAATGGAGGCAAAAGCATCAATCACAATGATTCTGGTGCAAGTGGTAACAAGGATGACGACGACGATGATGATGATGATGATGGCAACGAAGAAGGAGATGATGATGATGACGATGACATCGAAGAGGAAGAAGAGGAGGAAGAAGAAGGAATACGTGAAGACGAGGCAGAGGAAGAGAGAAAAAGAACAACCACATTTTCTTTTGATGGTGTTGAATATACATTTAAAGAGAGGCCATCAGTTTTAGAAGAACGTGAACACAAAATTGAGTTTCGAGTTGTGAACAATGATAACACCAAGGAAAATCTCATGGTACTTACAGGTTTGAAGAATATTTTTCAAAAACAATTACCAAAAATGCCTAGAGAATATATTTCAAGACTGGTTTACGATAGGAGCCATTTGTCAATGGCAGTGGTCAGAAAGCCATTGACAGTCGTCGGTGGTATTACATACAGACCATTCAATAGTAGAGAGTTTGCGGAAATTGTGTTTTGTGCTATAAGTTCCACCGAACAGGTTCGGGGGTATGGTGCGCACCTGATGAACCATTTGAAAGATTATGTCAGAGCAACATCAAATATAAAATATTTCTTAACCTATGCTGATAATTATGCCATTGGTTATTTCAAAAAACAAGGTTTCACAAAAGATATCACACTAGATAAGTCTGTCTGGATGGGATACATTAAAGATTACGAAGGTGGTACATTAATGCAATGTTCAATGCTACCGAGAATTAGATATCTAGACAGTGGAAAGATACTGTTACTGCAAAAAGCAGCAATACAGAGGAAGATCAGATCGATATCGAAATCTCATATAGTCAGAAGTGGATTGAAAAATTTTCAGAATTTAAATAATATCAAACCGATAGATCCAATGACAATACCGGGACTTAAAGACAGTGGATGGACACCAGAAATGGATGAACTGGCTCAAAGACCAAAAAGAGGACCGCATTATGCATTTATGCAAAATTTAATGACTGAATTACAGAATCACACAGCAGCTTGGCCATTTGCAGCTCCAGTTAACAGAGAGGAAGTTAGTGACTATTATGAAGTTGTTAAGGAACCAATGGATTTGAGCACAATGGAACACAAACTGGAGAATGACCAATATGACAAGCTTGAAAGTTTTGTTTATGATGCAAGGTTGATTTTTAATAATTGTAGATCATACAACAGTGAAACGACAACTTATTACAAGAATGCCAATAAACTTGAAAAGTTTTTTAACTCCAAAGTAAAGGAAATACCTGAATATTCTCATCTAGTTGAATAGAACAGTGTTATTCCCCTACTATGTGTGTTTGTGTAATATATATTTAAATCTGATTTGCTGTAGTAATTTTAATTTACAAAATTTATATAGAGAGATGTGATAGCTTATAAGGTGACGGGAGTGGTAATAAATTGCTCTCAAAGCTAGTGTTCCAGTATTATTCAGTAATATAGGTTCAAAATTCACTGTTCAGGGTAGATAGGTAAATACAGTTTTTCCTTCATTGAGTTGCGCATAGTGTTAATTGCAACTGCCCAAAAGCAAATTATAAGAATATCTCTATTTTGATTCGTAACGTTTACCAGTCGGTGAGTTTTAGTTAAGACTTACCAAAAAAAAAAGTGCCGTTATTAGTCTATGTACATATCTACACATGTTATCTGAGAAGAGATAACCGACCGTACAGGTTGGTTTCCTTGAGTTTTCAAGAATCCATCAAAATGTTCAATCCTATCGAGAGCAATGTGTTTCCCTAACTGGAGCTTCGATGCGGAATAGAGTGCGGAATTTTTCGCTCGTTTAGGATGCTAGAGTCGTTTTGAACAATTCTAGACCACCCAAGTTCAACTGAACTAAATTAAAACGAGGTTTGATGTCTCTTTGTTATTAGGCCCAGGTGACTGGTAATTGTGCTACCTTCTAAAATGTCTACCTGCTACCAAACCTCGTCGAGTGGTTAAAGATCGAGACAAGGGTTTATTTTTGCTAATCCGAAGCGTAACAGAAATATTTATGCGCGAGATCAAATCGCCGATAACCAGAAGTAAAATTGCAGACTGAAAGTTTCCTATCTCGAGTATAAATACCGATTGACATATCCTTTTTGCTGGAAAATACTGTTTTGTATACATAATCAATATAATGACATTAGCTAATGAAATTGAAATCAGTCTACCAGATGGAACCACATATTTCCAACCAACAGGTTTATTCATCAACAACGAATTTGTTGTTGCAAAATCAGGCAAAACCATAGAATCGTTCAACCCGGCTACAGATGAAGTCATTGCGACAGTCCAGGCAGCCGGTGAAGAAGATGTAGACATTGCTGTGAAAGCTGCTGCTGAAGCTTTCAAAACCTGGAAAAAAGTATCGGGAGCTGATAGAAGAGATCTACTATGGAAATTGGCAGATTTAGTTGCCAGAGATCGTGATGTTCTATCTTCAATCGAAGCCAACGAATCAGGAAAACCAAAACATACCAACGCTGTTTACGATATTGATGAAGTAATTGATGTCCTGAAAATATATGCTGGTTGGGCAGATAATATTCAAGGAAAAGTTATTCCTACTACAGCAGAGAAACTAGCTTATACAATTCATGAGCCACTAGGTGTTTGTGGATGTATAATACCTTTCAACTATCCATTGGCCATGTTTACATGGAAGGTAGCTTCAATTGCTTGTGGTAATACTGCTGTTTTCAAATCTGCCGATCAAACCCCTTTGTCTGTTCTAAGCTTTGCTAAATTATTTGTAGAAGCAGGATTTCCTCCAGGTGTTTTAAATATTGTCAGTGGATATGGTTATGAAGCTGGTAATGCGATTGTTAAACATCCGTTAGTGAAAAAAATTGCATTCACTGGTTCCACTGCTACAGGCCAAAGAATTCAAAGAGAAGCTGCTACTTATTTGAAACCATTGACTTTGGAATGTGGTGGTAAAACACCATTGATCATCTTTGACGATTGTAATTTTGATCAGGCTGTCAAATGGGCAGCTTGGGGTATTTTTCAGAATATGGGCCAAATATGTACTGGTTCATCTAGAATCTATATTCAAAAAGGCATTTATGAAAAATTTTTAAGTGCTTTCAAAGCCCATGTTGAAGAAGAATATATTCAGGGTTTGCCATTTGAAGAAAACGTCCTTGTTGGACCACAAGTTTCTAGAGTACAACACGATAAGATTTTAAGTTACATTCAGTCTGGAAAAGACGAAGGTGCTAGACTTGTTTTAGGTGGTGGTAAACCAAAAAGACTAGAGTTACAAAAAGGTTACTTTATAGAACCAACGATTTTTGCTGATGTGACTCCAAATATGCGAATTGTTAAGGAAGAAATTTTTGGTCCGGTTGTTTCTTGTGCATCTTTTGAAACGGATGAGGAAGCTTTGAACCTAGCTAACGATTCAGAATATGGCTTAGGTTCCGCTGTTTTCACTCAAGATATCAAACGAGCACATATAATCGCTAGCGAGCTGGAAGCAGGTATGGTTTGGATTAATTCTAACAACGATAGTAATGGAAGAATTCCATTTGGTGGTAATAAACAAAGTGGTTATGGAAGAGAACTTGGAGAATATGGTTTGTCTTGTTTTACAACAGTCAAAGCTGTTCATGTTAATCTCGGTAATGATTTGTAATTAAAATTTCTAGGTTTGACTCTTTAGTGAATTTATTTATTGACATTCGATTATCGTTGTATCTAATTGTGTATACGCATCACAATTATGCCAACATTTACTACTAACTACATCAGACTTCTTTCCCTGATTGTATTTTAAAACCTATAAAAAAACTGAATCAAACTTCAGTCGTAACGAAACCAAAGATCTCTCTCTTTCTCTCACTCACTCACTCTAAATTAATTCTTCTCTCCTTGTAATCAAATGTAAAATCAGTTTTTGCCACTTCGAATCTTGAAGTTCGATTTTGGTTGAATTTCTAAGACACAAAACCTATAGTAAACCCATACCAGATAGTTTTTCACAGTGCTGTAAACGCATTTTACTTGCTTTATCTAATTTCTCTTGATCAATAAAAAACCAACCATGAGCATCGTCAATTTGTCTATCTTTTTCATTTGACTCTAGATTACATTTATATCTTAAATCCTGAATAAAGTAATTTTCAGCCTTCACACCCAACGTTTTCAACTGTTTTGGAGTCAGTTTTGTAGATTCTTTTGGTGTTATATAATATGGTATATGAAATCTTGGAGTTGTTCTTTGTTCAGTAAATGGAACTTTTTTATTGAATTGAAAGCTTGGTCCTGAAGCTGAATCAGACGAAAATAAACCCGATATCATAGGTATTAGCAATATTATTAAAAATGGTAATAATTGCTTCAAAGATGTCATTAAATCTTGAGGTTCTTGTGATTGCTGTGGTGGCCTTCTTGTTTGTGGCCCTGCAGTATTAAATCTGCCACCACCTGGTCCAAATGAAAACCTTGTACCACTAGCTTGCCCATTAAAGAATATGTTGAAAATATCATCGTTTGTAAATTGATGGAATCCGCCTGAATTACCAAATGCAGCAAACGGATCACCTCTAAATTGTGTCTGTCCAAAAGTTCCACCATTACTAAATCCACTTGAGGTTGCTCCATTACCAAATCCTCTAGAGTCAGGATCACTCCCTGTCTGGTCAAATATTTTTCTCTTATCTTGATCACTTAATACTTCAAAAGCTTTTGAAACTATCTTGAAAGCATCGGCAGCTTTTGGATGTCCATTTTTATCAGGATGGATCTTTAATGATAATTTTCGATAAGATTTCTTTATTTCATTGTCATTTGCAGTTTTTTCTACTTCCAAGATTTTGTAGTAGTCAGACTTTTTGTGTTTAAATACCTTTTCAACATGGGTTTGTTGTTCTTTTGTATATGATCGTTCGCTCATTATGTTGCGCTGTACTATTCAAACTTGATATATGGCCTTATGAGTGTTTTGATAAGGTAATATTGTAAATGTAACAGCAAGATAATGAAACTTCTTCGATGTATAATTGCTGATTTGCTTTACACGCTAGAAAATAGCTCCCTATCTATAATACTTTTCTTGTATTGTTTATTAATATATATCTTATCTGGTAATTCGTACGAACTCAATCATTTTTTTCAGTTCTTTGATTAAACTCGATTAAATTGTGGACCGTTCTGTTTAGGAAATAAAAGAATACAATTATTTATGTTTTAGAAAAACCAAAATTGGAAATACAGAAATAAACTTGATTTCTAAGATATTACATAATGTACACGATGATTTGAAATTTATATTAATATACATTTATAACGCGATAGCTCTCTCCATAATTAAATACCAATACACACAATAATGAGTCAATCGAGCTCAAAGAGAGTTCTGGTAGAGCTGGAACATAATAAGCATTTAAAGAAACCAAAAACTTCTTTGCTAGAAGGTTCTGCTAAACCAGGTGCACATTCTTTACCAGTCTCATCTCAATCAATCAATGATGTAAAACATTTACATCAAACACAACCTTATAAAGCAAAAAATGCAATGGCAGTCACCGAACCCTCCAAATTTGAACAGGAATTGGTGAATATGACCCAGGATATCAAAGACAATAACATTTCAATAGAAGATCAGTCTTGGGATCGTCCTCCATTAGTCGATTTCGATCCAACAACGAGCGATATAACTTTTCAACAACTGGATGCCGAAGAGACAACAGTAAATGGAACATCAGCAGTCAGATTTTTTGGTATTTCAGAGGAAGGATATTCTGTTCTTTGCAACGTTGTTGGATTTTTGCATTATATGTACGTTCCTGCTCCAAAGGATTTCAGAAAGGAACATATTTCCGGTTTGGTGAACTATCTGAAAGCAAATTATCAGGGTGTAAGAGGAATCGATCTAGCTTTTAAGGAAAGCATTTGGGGCTACAACGACAATCAGAAGGTTACATTTTTGAAAGTTTCTGTGGAGAATCCCAGAGAGTTGTCAAAAATTAGAACAGGTTTTGAGAAAGGAAATATCCAATTTAATAATTTTTTTCCAGTTGGCGGAATTACTACATATGATAACATTCAATATTTATTAAGGCTGATGATTGATTGCCAGATTACTGGGATGTGCTGGATTACACTGCCTGTGAATGAGTATGAACTGATTGAGAATTCTTCGAAAGTCTCGACATGCCAACTAGAAGTTACTATACATTACTCGAAATTGAAGTCGCATCTAGCAGAAGGGGAATGGCTTAAAATGGCTCCTTTACGTATATTATCCTTTGATATTGAGTGCGCTGGTAGACCAGGTATTTTCCCTGAAGCTGAATATGACCCAGTTATTCAAATTGCAAACGTTGTCTCAAGAACAGGTGAAGCAAGGCCTTTTGTTCGCAATGTCTTTACCGTCGATACGTGTGCTCCGATTACTGGCTCCCAAATTTTTGAACATTATGATGAAAGAGATATGCTAAAAGCGTGGAGAGATTTCGTTGTCAAGGTTGATGCGGATATTATTATTGGCTATAATACAACAAATTTTGACTTGCCATATTTGTTAGATCGTGCAAAGGCTTTGAAGGTGACAGACTTCCCTTTTTTTGGTAGATTGAAGAATGTTCGTCAGGAGGCAAAAGATTCAGTTTTCAGTTCAAAGGCTTACGGAACAAGAGAATCAAAAGTTATAAATATAGATGGTAGAATGCAATTAGATTTACTTCAGTTCATTCAAAGAGAATATAAACTAAGATCGTATACATTAAACTCTGTTTCTGCTCATTTCCTAGGGGAACAAAAAGAGGATGTTCATCATTCTATCATTACACAATTACAGAATGGAGATAGTGAATCAAGAAGAAGATTAGCAGTTTATTGTCTGAAAGATTCTTATCTTCCGTTAAGATTGTTGGATAAACTTATGTGTCTTGTTAACTATACTGAAATGGCAAGAGTTACAGGTGTTCCCTTTTCATTTTTATTATCGAGAGGTCAACAAATCAAAGTTATTTCACAATTATTTCGTAAATGTCTTGATATTGATGTCGTCATCCCAAACATCCATCAGACAGGCAATGATGATGAACAGTATGAAGGTGCAACAGTTATTGAACCGAATAGAGGTTATTACGATGTTCCGATTGCGACTTTGGATTTCAGTTCATTATATCCATCTATTATGATGGCCCATAATTTATGTTATACAACATTATTAAATAAACAAACAGTCGACAGGTTGAATTTAGAGAAAGATGAAGACTATACTCTGTCTCCTAATGGGGATATGTTTGTCAAGCCTGAATTGAGAAAAGGTATATTGCCAATTATTTTGGAAGAATTATTATCAGCGCGTAAAAAAGCTAAGAATGATCTAAAAAACGAAACCGACCCTTTCAGAAGGGATGTTTTGAATGGTAGACAATTGGCATTAAAGATTTCTGCAAATTCAGTATATGGGTTTACAGGTGCAACGATTGGAAAACTGCCATGTTTAGCAATATCCTCATCAGTTACTTCATTTGGTAGACAAATGATTGAACTGACAAAAAATGAAGTCGAAAAGAAATACTCCATAGAAAACGGTGCGCTATATGATGCAAAAGTTATATATGGAGATACCGATTCAGTCATGGTTAAATTTGGGTATGATGATTTAGAGACATGTATGAAGTTAGGCCAAGAAGCAGCCGATCATGTTTCAAAAATTTTTATAAAACCTATTAAATTGGAATTTGAAAAAGTATACTTTCCGTATTTGTTAATCAATAAAAAGCGATATGCAGGACTATATTGGACCAGAACTGATAAGTATGATAAACTGGATACAAAAGGTATTGAGACTGTTCGTCGAGATAATTGTAAGTTAGTTTCAATATTAATTTCTACAATTCTAAATAAAATTTTGATTGAAAGAGATGTACCAGGAGCAAAAGAATATGTCAAACAGGTTGTTGGAGATTTACTACAAAATCGGGTTGATTTAAGTTTATTGATTATTTCAAAAACGCTGGCTGCTGATTACAAATCTATGCAACCTCATTCTGTACTTGCTGAGAAGATGAGAAAGCGAGGCAATATCGTTAATATGGGTGACCGTATTCCTTACGTTATTGTCAAAGGTGCTTCAAACTCAAAAATATATGACCGAGCTGAAGACCCGTTATTCGTATTGGAGAAAAAGTTACCAATTGATTCAAAATACTATTTAGAAAACCAAATTGAAAACCCATTACTGAGAATTTTTTCTCCAATCATCGGCGAAAGAGCTGCAAAAGATCTTTTAGTTGTTAAATCAATAAAGATGACAACTCCAAATTTTGGAGGCTTGATGGGATTTGTAAAAAAAGTTGAAACATGCAAAGGCTGTAAAAAGCCATTAACTAATGGTGGTGTCTTATGTGAAGATTGTGAGGAGAAGAACATTGGTGCCGCATTGTATGGACAAACGTTGACAGAATTGAATGAGCTGGAAACTAGTTTTTCAAGACTATGGACTCAATGTCAACGATGTGCAGGGAGTTTACACGATGAAGTTTTATGCTCAAACAAAGATTGTGATATTTTTTACATGAGAGTTAAATCAAAAAATGACCTTCAAGACAAAATATCTGAACTAAGTAAATGGTAACTTTGTTCGTTCATAAAATATATATATATTCATTTGTATTTATTAAATTCACTAATTTCAGCTATACTGACAGACTTCTTTGTTAACTACACTAGGCTAAAAGATTCTTTAAAAAAAAGTTACAATTCTAAAATACATTTCAACTTATATACTGACTGAAAGAGATTTGAGACTGAAAGCTAAAATTAAACATAATCAGAGGTTTGAGCAAAAGTCATAAAGAGAAACAATTAGGTGAACTATAAAACTAAAACTTGATCACCGCGTGTAGAATAAAACCCTAAACCAAAGAATTGAAGAATTATAGATTAAATTTTTAATCAATCATACTTCATGGAACGCAAGTATCGCAAGAAGAAAGTATCCATTGATCTGTTATATGTTAATTGACAGTTTATTTTTGAACATCTCATTAATTACCAGCTAAATGTAAATTTTGTATAGCTACTTCAAGACTCACTCATCAGCTGTGTTAATCGGGCTGATTGTCTTTGTAGTAACTACCTCATGACTTAATTTCGGAGACCCGCTTATTGATGATGAATCAAGTAGTCGAGGTGAGCCAATACTTTTTCTAAAATCGAAATTTGATAAATCGTTTGATGCACCATCTAAAACATTTGCGTTCTTTGAATTAATGTTTGTGTTTCTGGATAGTTCCTTTAATTTATTCATATTATGGATGGTCTTATTGATTGTTTGAATCAGCAAATTTGGTTTAAGCGGTTTAGAAATATATTCATCCATTTGCGCTTTCATACATTTTTCACGGTCACCCAGCATTGCGTGAGCTGTTAGAGCAATAATCGGAGTTCTTATACAGAATGGATCTATTGGATTCATGGTCTTTTCATAATCCCTGATTTTCTTACTGGCTTCAAAACCACCCATTATTGGCATTTGAACATCCATTAAAACAGCATCATATCGGTCTTTTTTCACAGCTTCATATGCCTGTAAACCATTTTCAGCAACAAATACTTCATGTCCATGCTTTTCTAATATACGAACTGCTAATTTTTGATTGATTATATTATCTTCAGCTAAAAGAATTTTATAATTTGACAGAGCATTCTCATCTGGTGATATGGATGAAGACTCCAGAGCAGGTCTTAAATAGCCTGAGAAGTCAAAAACTGAACATGGTGTATTACCACAGGAGGCTATACCCAAGTCTAGACACAATTTCATATTCAATAATGGCATCGTATGGTGCAACAGCACGAATGGAACATATTTTATTTCAGGCAATAATCTCAGTCTTTCAGCAATTTCAATTGAATCAATAATTATTACATCGTATTTGGTATTTGGATCTTCAAAGTGTACATCTTTTATCGTTCTAGCAACAGTTGATTTCAGCTGAAGTTTCGAAAGATGTTCTTCGATTTGCAATGTCGCAGTATCATCATGCTCAGTTGAGATAAACAAAATAGACTGATTTAAATTGACAAACTTATCTGAATCCTTTATAGTTGTTCTTGGCTCAACCTCAATCGTGAAATAAAATTTTGAACCTTTACCATATTCTGATGTGACCCAAATTTCACCGCCCATTAAATGAATCAATCTTTTCGAAATTGATAATCCTAATCCTGTTCCTCCAAATTTTCTTGTTGTTGATCCATCAGCTTGGGTAAATGTATCAAAGATTAAATCTAACTTATCTTTTTCAATACCAATACCGGTGTCAGAAACACAAAACTCCAAAACTAACTTATCGTCGGTTGGAGTTAACTGATCATTCACGGTAGTTGTCGAATCATGTCCGATCACGAAATTCTTGTTAGCGATAGCCTTCTCAATCTCTTCTTTCAGTGGAACAGATGCTTTCTTAACAGTTAAACTGACATTTCCTTTGCTGGTGAACTTTATAGCATTACCAACTAAATTCAAAATAACTTGTCTCAGTCTAAAAGAGTCACCAAGCAAATTATCAGGAAAAGAGTTATCAACACTGTAAATCAAATCCAATGGTTTCTCAATTGATTTTACAGCTAAAGTCTTTAAAGCACCAAAAACAGTACCTCTCAAACTAAATTCAATTTGTTCAATAGTCATTCTATTGGCTTCTATCTTGGAAATATCCAGAATGTCATCAATAATTGTCAGCAAGCTGTTGGCAAGATTGTGGACTATCGATAACATTTCCCTTTGGTACTGTGTTAATTCGGTATCAAGGGTCAGCTGTGTGTAATTTAATATACCATTGAAAGGAGTTCTCAATTCATGACTAAAAATACCTAAAAACTCGGATTTTGCCGTGTTAGCTAGCTCAGCTGCTTCTCTAGCAGCAGTATTTCTTTTGATTGATTCTCTTAAATTGAAAACCATCTGATTAATTTTTGTCTTCAATGTATCCATTTCACCATTTGCTTGAACAGTGATAAACTTTGTAAAATCACCATCAGTGGCAGCTGCAGTGATTTGTGCAAACGCACGGACTTGTGTAGTCAAATTGGAAGCCATTTTGTTGACGTTTGTAATAATTTCTTTCCATAAACCGTTTATGTCATTAACCTCTGCCTGAACTCCAAGCTTTCCATCTATTCCAACATCTTTGGCAACTCTTGAAACTTCACTAACGAACACCTGTAGAGACTGAACCATTTTATTTATTGTAGTCTTTAACTGTAAAATAGTCACTTTCGACTCATTATCGTGGATCTTGACTTTTTTAGATAAATCACCCCTTGCAACTGCTATGATTACAGTTCCGATATCTGATAATGCCTGTTGGAAGGCATCATTTGAATTTGTCACCACGATCATCTCTTCTTCTAATCTTGCTACTTCCAAATTCTTTTCATTTATGTACTTCAGTAAGTCCAATCTAAACGACTCAATGACATTGGTATTCGATAACTTAGATTTGAATAATGAAGGATCGTTTATGATGCTTGAAATATCATTGCTGCTCATGCTGAAATAGACTGTTCTCGATCAATGTCTTCAGTTACTGTTCTGTTCTGCTTTAAAAAAAACGCTTAATAAAGGTTTCAATAAATGACTGGTACAGGTATTGCAATTGCCGATATACACAACGGCAAATTAATTCAAATATTTGTTAAGAATAATAAACAGATGAAATTCGATATAAGTATAAGGAAGGTGCAGGTTTTATTCCCATAAAAGTTTCTGGATATAACCAACTTAAACACCCTGCAGTATTGATTGCAAATTAAATGAAATTTGGTGTATTTATAGATGATTTGAAATTTACAATTATAAAGTGAAATCTAGAAAGATTTACGTGGTTTGGTTATACTTACAATTGTTCATGTCACATCTCTTATAAGAGATGTATTTTACTATAACGTCATTCTACATATGCAACAAAGTTCTCTAATTCCGAGGAAGAAACAGGCTTCGTGTTTGGAGGGATCCATATTTCTCCAGGTTCAAACACATTTGATTAGCGCAACAGTAGACGAAAAGTCAACATTGGATTTTATTTCAAGTTACAAATAACAATAACAGTATGGAAAACATAGTCAACTTAAAGAAATGAGCGTTGAAGATATCAAAAAAAGATTTGTTGATGCAGGTCAAGGCCATTTGTTTAAATTCTGGACAGAATTATCCCTTTCTGAGCAATCGTGTCTGATTGATCAATTATCTAAAATTCAAGATCCATCAAAACTAATAACTACTGTTAAGGAAGCTATTAATCTTTCAAAGACATCAACTGATTCTAAAAACTTTGGGCCATTGTTGCCATCTTCATTTTTTTCAACCTTGAATAATGGGCCGATTAATGAAATCAATGAGTGGAAATCACTTGGATTAGAACTGATTTCTAAAAATAAAGTTGGCGTTATTCTAATGGCAGGCGGTCAGGGTACCAGATTAGGCTCGTCAAAACCAAAAGGTTGTTACAATATTGGCTTGCCATCCCAAAAATCACTTTTCCAAATGCAGGCCGAAAAAATCTTGAGAATTCAAAAATTGTCTATCGAAAAATTTCCTAACGATAATGGCGGTGGCTTAATTAACTGGTATATAATGACATCGGGTCCAACGAAAAAAGACACGGAGAACTTTTTTGTTGAAAACGACTACTTTGGATTGAATAAAGATCAAATTGTTTTTTTCAACCAGGGTACATTACCATGTTTTGACTTATCTGGGGAAAAAATATTAATGAATTCCAGGTACTCGGTCAACGAGTCACCGGATGGCAATGGTGGTTTGTACAAAGGTATTCATGAAAACGGCTTACTGGAAGATTTTAAAAAAAAGGGTATTGAACATATTCATATGTATTGTGTTGATAACATTCTGGTAAAAGTCGCAGATCCAGTTTTCATCGGTTTTTCAGCCTCAAAGAAGTTCCAGTTAACTACAAAGGTTGTTAGAAAGAGATCGCCAAATGAATCGGTTGGATTGATAGTAATGGACAAAGACTCAAAGAAGCCATGTGTCATTGAGTACTCTGAAATTAGCGAGGAGTTAGCTAACTTAAAAGATAACAATGGTCTGCTATTATACAGAGCTGCAAACATTGTGAATCATTATTATTCGGTTGATCTATTATCGTCTCATATTTCGAAGTGGATAGATTCTCAAGAGTACCTGCCATTTCATGTTGCAAATAAAAAAATTCAAACTATAGATTCAAATGGAGAAATCGTCAAACCAAATGAACCAAATGGCATAAAACTGGAGCAGTTTATATTCGATGTCTTCAGATCAATTGATCTGTCAAACTTTGGGTGTCTGGAAGTTGACAGATCTGAGGAATTTTCGCCGTTAAAAAATGCACCTGGTTCAGCAAATGATAATCCTGAAACAAGTGTTGAAAACTACTTGAAACTAGGAACAAAATGGATATTGAAAAACGGTGGTGTTCTAGAGAATGAAAATGATTTAGTTGAAGTTAACAGTTTGACTTCATACTGCGGTGAAGACTTAGAATTTGTGAATGGCAAACTTTTCACGAATTTGCAAATCATCTGAAAACGTCGTTATCATATATATCAGTTCAGAAATGAATAAATATGTAGTCATGTACCATCTTTGCATTATTACAGTAGTAGCTAGCTTCTGTAAATTATTAATTATCTCGATTATCCCTGAAGTTATGGTTTTGACCGTACATCATTGAAAAAAAAAGGCTTTACAAAAAGTTTCAGTTTCTTATTTGTTACTAGGCTATTCATGGATAGTATCAGTAGCGCGATAATACATTTTTGAAGAAACCATTTACCCATACAAGTAAGCCATCCTTTGACGGGTGGCTATTGTTGTCAGCGTCACACCCCAAGAGATGATATTTCTTAAGTGTGTATGTGCCCCTTACCGTTATATCCCTATTCGGTTTTCAGATAAGCAAGAATCGAGGGTGAGTTTCAGAACAAGGTATAATAAAACTGTGGTTTGATATTTCTTTCTTTACAATTAAACCAAGATCTCCTTGAAAATACTATTCAAACACATCGCCAATCAGTCAGCTTTCAAACAATATTTAAGAACAATGTCAACAACAGAAACACCAGTCGTTCCATCAACTGAAAAAAAGTCATTTATTGTAGGTACAAGGCGTCTGATTTTTTGTTTTCTTTCCTGCTATTCTCGAGGAGCACTTCAGTCTAACACTTTACAAAGGTCACTTTAAAAGAAGGCACATCAGACCTCAATGTCAAAAAGTACGCATGCCCTGTTAAGCCACACACACATTGTTGAATACTAACATTTCTGTCAGCCTGAAGGAAAGTTTACACAAACTTGGTGGTGAAATTACCCATGAGTTCAGCTTAATCAAAGGTTTCACGTAGGCACATATGTTTTTTGGTAACGTCAGACTACCGGTTTACTAACCATGCCAACAGAGTTAAACTTCCTGAATTTCACGCTAGCTCACTGAAGAAAAATGACCACGTTGCTTCCGTTGAAGAAGACTCTGAAGTGAAAATTCAGAAATAGTGAGCAAACAGCGAACTACAGCGATCTAGTTTCTCAATTGACTGTTACTGAGACTTACGTCATTTTGTAATATTTCAGTGCTCTTTTTGAGAGATTATCTGCCCCTATTGTTTTTGTATTTCAATTATGTTTAGGTTCGCCATTCAATAGTTATAATATATCTGGCTATACATTCCAGAGATAGTCTAAATTTATCCTTATCCACAATTAGAATTGTAATATTTCGATACACTGAATTAATTCGCCTCCTCCTTTGTCTTGTCCGTTTCTTGATTTGTCCGCTTTTATCAATTTGTCTAGAGATGAGCCAGCCGCATGATGATAGACAGCGGCACGGTGATTTTAGACATATATGACAACCTCCCTAAATTGCTTTCTTTTACAACACAGATTAATATATTAAACAACGATGATGAACATATACTCGAATAAGGAATACCAGCTAAGAAATAATGATCCAGTCGCTAAACATGTTGATTCAATTTATGAAAACAGGATAGGAACTTTCATTTCAGATGGAGAATACAGAAATCTAAACTTACCCAAGTTTTACGACAAAGGCAGAGTTGATAACAAGCGAGATGAAAACAACTTGAACAGAGGATACATTGAATTCGGGTCTTATGAGGTTCCTGATTTTGATAGACCGAAATTCAAAGACGTTATTGGAAAAGTAGAATTCAGTCCAAGACAAAAAGGCGACTCTTTCGGTCCAAGTTGGAAGACTTTTTGGTTTCATGTTCAGCTTAGGATTCCAAAAGATTGGGATGAGCAAGATCAAGTCATATTCGAATGGGATGCTGGCTGTGAAGGATTGGTTTTTGACACCGATGGTCTTGCCTTGCAGGCTTTTTCAGGGGGCGAAAGAAAAGAGTATATATTACCAAAAGAATGGCAGAACGACAAAGAACATGAATTCTATATTGAACTGAGTTGCTCTGCAATGTTTGGGGTTGGTAATGGCGGTGATATTAACCCTCCAGATCCAAATAGATACTTTCGTTTGGCAACAGCAGATTTAGTTGTGCCAAATTTAGAAGCCAGAGCTTTGCACTACGACTTTTGGATAATCTCCGATGCAGCAAGGGAATTTGATGGTGGATCATGGCAAAAACATAAAGCAAGACAAATTTGTAATGATATTATAGATATTTTTGACCCTGAAAATGTGGAATCTATTGGAAAATGCAGAGAAATTGCCAAAACTTATCTTGGTAATGATATTGATTCTGATAAAGTTTTCCGTGTGAAAACTGATAATGTTAGAAAAATTGAAGTTTATGGTATCGGTCACTGTCATATTGATACTGCCTGGTTATGGCCCTTCGCTGAAACTAGACGAAAGGTTGTGAGATCATGGACAACTCAAATGGAACTAATGAATAGATATCCGGAATATCAATTTGTTGCTTCACAAGCTCAACAATATAAATGGCTTCAACAAGACCATCCAAAAGTTTTTAAAAGATTAAAACAGAAAGTAATTGAAAATCAATTTTTACCGATTGGGGGTTCATGGGTTGAAAACGATACAAATATTCCATCCGGTGAATCATTAGTTAGACAATTTCTGTTTGGTCAACGATTCTTTCAGAAAACCTTTGGTAATAGATGTTCTATCTTTTGGTTGCCTGATACCTTTGGATATAGTTCTCAAATACCTCAGCTATGTAGATTGGCTAACATGGACAAATTTTTGACACAAAAATTATCATGGAATAATATCAATGGTTTCCCACACACAACATTCAATTGGGTTTCTTTAGATGGCACACAAGTTTTGTGTCACATGCCACCTGCTAATACATACACTGCAGATGCTAATTTTGGTGATGTCAGTAGATCTTTACATCAGCATAAGAACTTATCTTATGATCAAACCGGTTTATTAGTGTATGGGAAAGGTGATGGTGGAGGTGGTCCACTACCCGAAATGATAGAGAAATTAAGGCGTTGTAGAGGGGTTTCAAATACTGTTGGGAATCTACCTACGGTTCATTTGGGTAATTCAGTTGAAGAATATTATGATTTGATTTTACAAAATACAGACAACGGAAAACTTTTACCAACATGGAACGGTGAACTGTACTTTGAATTTCATAGAGGTACTTACACAACCCAAGCTCTAATTAAAAAATATATGAGAACTGCAGAGATCAGATTACATGATTTAGAATTTTTTGCCACATTGGCTTCTATATCCAAGCCAAAAGAGTATATATATCCATCGAAAGCTATTAATGATATATGGGAAGATGTTTTGTTGTGTCAATTTCACGATGTTTTGCCAGGTTCTTGTATTGAACTTGTATATCAGGATGCAAGACCTATGTTACAAAATGCTATCAAAAATGCCGAAGACCTAGCTTCAAAAGCTTTAGATGCAATTATAGGTATTCATAAACCTGAGAATAATGAATTCGTTTTTCCAAATTCATTGCCATGGGAAAGAAGGGGTGTTTTTAAAATTCCAAAACGCTTAACTTCATCAATATCTGAAAACATGGTATTTGTTCAATGGGGAGTCGAGAATGATTATGTTTTCGCTGAAGGAAAAGGTGGCGACTACATGAAACCAAGTAAGAAAGAAATAAAGCATCCTGCACAAATCCATAAAGTTAAAGATGATACTTTCATTTTATCGAATGAGAAATTAAAAGCGACTATTTCAGGTGGTATAATCACAAGCCTATATGATACAGTTTCTGATCGTGAGGTTTTGGATATTTCAGCATTTGGCAAAAACACAAAAGGTGCAAACCAGTTTGTTTTATTTGATGATCAGCCTTTGGGTTGGCAAGCTTGGGATACTGAAATTTATTCCTTAGATAAATATAAGTACCTAGAAAATGGTTCTGTCAAGATTCATGAGACTGGTCCGCTGAGAGTGTCCGTATTAGTTGAGCAAAAAATCAGTGAAACAAGTTCAATCAAAACAGTCATATCGCTAGATGGCTTAAATGATTTATCCAACAGCTCATTTCTAGAATTTAACGTCGAAGTCGATTGGCACGAAAATTTGAAATTTTTGAAAGTTGAATTTCCTGTTGACATTCATGCCGAATTTGCAAATTATGAAACTCAATTTGGTTTGACCAAAAGACCAACACATTATAATACTTCTTGGGATGTCGCAAAATTTGAAGTTTGCCATCACAAATTTGCAGATTATTCTGATTACACTTACGGAGTTTCAATTTTAAATGACTCAAAGTACGGGTTTTCTACTCACGGTAATTTAATGAGATTGTCATTATTGAGAGCACCCAAAAAACCCGATGAGAATGCAGATATGGGTCTTCATTCATTCAGATACGCAATTTTCCCACATTCGGGTCAATTGAGCGCAGACACAGTAAAGCTTGGATATGAATTCAATTATAATCTTACATCACCATTTTCAGTTCCAAAACATGGTGAAAATAATTCTGCTTTTGACATTGTTCGATACAAAGGTGATGAGAATATCATTTTGAGCAATATTAAACGTGGAGAAGATGATGAGGATTTTTCTGATACTGATTCAGAAATCAAAACAAAAAGCAAAAAAAGCATTATTGTTAGGTTGTATGATTCTCTGGGTGGGAAATCAAATGGTACTTTAACAACTTCATTACCTTTGGCCTCAGCTACTAAAGTAAATATATTGGAAGATGAACTAGAATCTCTTGAATTCACAAAATCTGGTGAAATCACAGAAATTCCAGTTAGAATGAGAGCTTTTGAAATTGCGTCTTATAAATTAGTCTTCGTTTAAATGGTAAAGACCAATATTGGAAAATTTTACTTTTTCTTGTTGGTGACAATTGAGCATATTGGACTCACTGAATTTTCAGATATTCTATTTACAATTTTGTTTTGTTGAACAAGAATTATCTTAGAAATATTTTCAAAAGATTTATTATGCCTTGTATTACTCTAATGTTCTTAGTTTTGTTTTTTATTATTATTATGCCTTTTTTTCTAATATATTTCACAATTCTTAAAATATTTTCAGGAATCTTTTAAACAGTTGAAAGGTCGATCTTCTATATCAAGCAAATACTAAAGATTAAGCATGCTGACAACGTTGGTGGGGAGGGGGGCAGATGATCAGAAATTACAATTATTCCATGATTAGAAAATGATCTTGTTCTAGCACGACTAAATCCTTCGTTAGTGTACATAAGCAATGAATAATTCACTATATTAAAATCATAAAAAACATATCGTGATATATAGATTAAAAAATCAAAAAACTTTTAATATTAAACATAAACAACGTAAAATAAAACAATACCCTGCTCCTCGCAGATAAACTGAAAAATACATATCAGTGATCTAATACATGTACCTAAAATTTGGATCCTTATCACCAGCCAAAGTTCTTTGTCTCTGATCCAACTTATTAAATTCTTCAACGTAGGAATCACTCTGTTTAATACTATTACGACGTTGATAAATAAATAATAGAACCGCCATGAAAAATATAGCAAACGCAGTAAATGCAACACCTATAGATAAACCTTTAATATATCTTGGAGAATCCTGAGATAAGAAGATAAAAGTTGAAATAATACCACCAATATTACCAAAACCAACTTGAAAAGCTGTTCCTACAGATTTTCTAGTATGACCTCCAAAGTTTAAAGAACTCCAGCAAACTAAGGAAGGCATTGACGAATATAATCCCATAGCAGTTAAAAAGCAACCAGCGTATCTTCCTTGTCCATTATCTTTCAAACCTAACACCAATGATAATCCAACGATTGCAATTAATGCAGATGAAATAGCAAAAGCAGATCTGTTTTTAAAGTAATCTGAGAAAAATGCTGTGATATTAGAATAGCCAAATGCAACCAACCATGGATAGACTGAATAATGTTGAGCATCAACAGAAGTATAACCCATCTGTTTAATAATTGATGGAGCAAAATATGCATAACCATAAGATGGGATAATCAAACCAAAATAAGCTAATGCAGTAACAATAAATAGAGGGTCTTTGAAACAACTTAGTGTCTCTTTCCAAGTAGGCTTAACTTCAAAACCGGAACTAACTGATAAAATCTCTAATTTTCGCTTTAAGAAGGTACGTTCATTGTCGTTCAAGAACTTTGCAGTTTCTGGAAAATCTGGAATAATGAAGAACAACAAAAAAGCTAAACCTGCCGTGAAACTACCTTCAATAATGAAAATGTATTGCCATGAAACTAAACCATGAACACCATCTAAATCATTGATTCTGTAAGCAATTGCACCACCAGCGGCACCAGCAAGACAGGTACAAGAGAAGAAAGCAGAAAATACTGCTTGAGACTCCGCTGGAGAGAAATACACCGAGAGGATGTAAAAGATACCAGGAAAAGTTGCTGATTCAAAAACACCTAGTAGGAAACGACAGGCGACTAAACCACCGAAATTTGTCACAAAACCCATACCAATTGAAACAATACCAAAGAAAAAAATGCATGCAGACAACCATATATGTGGAGGGACTAATTTTAAGCAGTAATTTGAGATAACCTCAAAGAACACATATGGAACAAAAAAGACTGTTAATGCAGTGTTAAACTGATCACCTTTCAAGTTTAGCGATTCAGTCATACCGTATAGCTTTGCATTGGATATATTGATACGGTCTAAAAACGCTAGAAAATATAAAAGAACAAAAGCTGGAACAATAAAAACGTATAGTTTCCACATGAATTTTCTTTGATTTATATTAAGCTCCTCAGCTAATTCGTTAACTTTTTGTATTTTTTCTTCATCACTGATGTAAGTGTTAATCTTCAGAGTCTGATTCTCCAACTCCACATCTGTATTGTTGGAGTGTTTTTCCTGAAAACTTTCTTTGTCAAGATCGTTGTTATTTGAAGAAACCGACATTTTCTCACTAATTATGTTTCAAACAGATATAATCGGGATAGTTGAGGAAAAGAACAGGTATTTAAAGAAAATAATTTTAACGACTACAACTGTTTTATAGTCATATCTGCATGAAAAAAATACACCGGTTCAGGAGTTCAAAATTTTCTCCACATTTGGGTAACTATGAAAACTTTCTCCAGAATGAAACTTCAAGCTGAAATTACAAGTGAATTTAAGCAAATACAAATAAATTCATAGAAATTCATATACATATATTTCAGAGATATTTTACGAGATCTCTTGGTTTATGCAGTTCTCGAGAAACAACAGAATTCTAAGCATAGATAGAGAGAATCGGTTATTGATGGTGTTCATAATTCAATTTTTTCACTCTAAAGCATAGTCACGTGATTATGAAAAAATGAATTATATCCCGAGTTTTTCTATCTCGGTCCAAGATACGACGAACAACATGTGAAAGGCAGAGGTGATAGAAAGATCAGCAGAAACGGAGAGAAAGAGAGAGGTCTTTGAATCTGTCAGTTGCGGCAGTGACAAAAAAATTATAATGCGTAGTGTAGATTTTGCTATGTTTGCTCTGAAATCCATACCTGGATGTTTCTGCCCTTCAACGGAAGAAAAAGCGGAATACCGCTTGCTGGTGAAGGGGTGTGTGACTCGCGCGAGTGACTGGCTCACACCAGTTAGTTTCAGCTCACACAACAAAGGTCACTAAGCGATCCAAACCAACACCCCAACACAGCAGGTCGCCGTCCCGTGGTACTGGGCGAGACCATTCACCCGTTTTTGTTTAATTCCGAAAACATTACTCGGAGAAAACAGTTTCATTCCATATGTGGGAGGCTAAAAGATGAATTACCTGTAGCACGCCTTTATTCGAGACACTAAACTGGCCATGGTTTAGGATTCGTTCTGCCCAAAAGACTGAAAGATCTACTGGTCTTCACATCTATGTTCATGTTTTTAAAAAAAAAAATTGATTCACTGGATATTTGTGTAGCTTTCGGTGTATTTCTGTGTTTTTATTTATGTTTCTGATCATTTCAAAAGAGCTCCTTCTAAAATTAGTTAGTGACCCTACGGAAGAAATTAAACACTCCTCCAAAAAAATGAGATCAAATGTCAAGAAAAATACACGCTTGGTTTTTGAAATAAAGAAGAGCGATACCACATTCGCTAAAAATAAACATAAATACCGTCCAAACAAATCGCCTTCAGCAAAGCAAATAAAATTTCGGTCTTCATCAAATACTAGTGTCACCACTAAGTCCAACTCTTTTCTTTTTCAAAATATATCAATTTTTCTGTTTTTTGTTTTGATTTCAAAATCCAATCACGTAAAGAAAAGAATACTTTTATCGAACGATTTTGTGCACAGGTATACCTTGAAGGACAAACTTTCCTACATATATATATGTATATATATATAAAGAGCTTTAAATAATTATTCACAGAAAGATGAAAGAATTAAAGTAAGTTGATTTCTGATAGTTTGATTGCTCTCTCTTTAAAGTTTGTTCAAAGAATTTTAAGCTACCTTCACAACTTTGAAGTACTAACACGAAAAGTTTTTCAAAAAATACCGTTTCGTTTTTAGTTCAAAAAAACAAAGTCACAGTCTCACTGATTGGTATACTGGTATCAATAATTTTCATTATAAACCTGTTATTCAATTCAATACCAACGCAATTTTATGTCCCAAATTTTAGTGACGTTTCAAGCATAAGTTTTTTTGATTTAAAGAATTATGATGGTGAGCCTGACGGCTGGCAAAGACAGGAAAGAGTCATATTCTGTGTTCCCTTAAGAGACGCAGCACCTCACCTACCAATGTTTTTCTCTCATATGAGAAACTTGACCTACCCCCACAACTTGATTGATTTGGCTTTTCTAGTTAGTGATTCTTCAGACAATACTATGGAAGTTCTTACTCAGCATTTAAAAGACATACAAAATGATCCAAATAAATCCTTGCATTTTGGCGAAATAGAAATTTTCGAAAAAGATTTCGGTCAAGTTATTGGTCAAGGATTTAGTGATAGACATGGTTTTGCCGCTCAAGGACCACGAAGAAAACTAATGGCAAGAGCTAGAAACTGGTTATCATCAGTTTCTATAAAGCCATATCACTCATGGGTGTATTGGAGAGACGTTGATGTCGAAACAGCTCCCGCAACTATTCTGGAGGATTTAATGCATCATGGTAAAGATGTTATTGTTCCAAATGTTTGGAGACCTTTGCCCGATTGGCTAGGCAACCAACAACCTTATGATTTAAATTCATGGCAAGAATCTGATGGTGGTTTACAATTAGCCAGAACTTTAGATGAAGACGCGGTTATCGTTGAGGGTTACGTTGAGTATGCGACTTGGAGGCCTCATTTGGCCTATCTGAGAGACCCAAATGGTGATCCTGAAGTGGAAATGCCATTAGATGGTATTGGTGGTGTTTCAATATTAGCACGAGCAAGAGTTTTTAGAAGTGGTGGGCACTTTCCTGCGTTCTCATTTGAAAAACATGCAGAAACTGAAGCATTTGGAAAATTATGTAAAAGATTGGGTTATTCAGTAGTCGGCTTACCTCATTATGTTATTTGGCATATTTACGAGCCTTCTTCTGATGATTTAAAGCATATGGAATGGCTGGCTAAAGAAGAAGCAAGACAAATTGAGGAATCAAAATTAAAACAGTTTCATGATAAAATTTGGATAGAAGGATTTGAAGATGTTCGAGATGAATGGAAAGTTGATCGTATAAATATTTATAAAAACACAGATACAAAACAATTGGGTGATATTCACGTTGATTGGTCTGATACTGATGATTTTCAATACAAAAATCCTCTTGATTCTGATAACGATAAAGTATTGGCTGCTTTTGATCCTTCGAATTAATGGATTCTTTTTTGTTTTTCATTTTTTTATTTGCATTCCATTTAAGTTTGTGAACTTGATTATTTGCTGAATTTTCGCAGATAATTTAGTGAGTATCACTGAAATTTCAAACATTCACAGACATCATAATTTAGAAAGCTCTGCTGCACGTTAAGCATTCTTGTTTTTCAAAAGGTATATCATACAGCCGCATATGTTATATGTATATATATAAATGGTGATCTGATAACATACTAGCATTATATACATTATTCATCATTATCATTATACCCATAAATCTCAAAGTCAATAGTTTAGAAATCATCAAAAAATCATTTTTCCTACATGTGGTTGTCTGTCCTTATAATATTGTGCTTTTTTATATTATCAGTATCAGTATTATTATTATTATAATTACTATTATTATTATTATAAATACTATTATTATTTTTTATCGTTTTGCTTTTTTTCAGGTTTTGATTAGGTTTTATATCATTAGTTTAGGTTTTCCCAATTTTTTTTCATGCTTTTATTAGTGCCTAATTGAATGATTGATCAGCTTGATTTGGAATTTCATCTGCTGTTTATATTTTTTAATTCTATTAATTTAGTATACTTGTTAATGAAACTTCATTGGTTTTTTATTATCTATATTCTTATTGTGTACATTATATATACATAGCTTTCTTTTGATATATATTTAAGGCTTTTTCTTTAAAGCCTCTAAAATTCTATAATACACAAATGAGTCATTAAATGCTATGTAAAACCAATCAAAAAATGAATAATATTATATCTTGCTGCTTTCCTCAACAACTTCATCCAGATTATTTAGTTCATCAAAAACATCCTTATCGGACATCTCTTTATTCTTATTTGAAAAAAAACTCAATCTTCTAACTATTGATTTGCCATTCGATGTATTTGTCGAACTTGAATTGATTGAAACATCTGTTGCATTATTTGCATTCTCCAGTTCATTAGAACTCAATGTATTTGATGATGGTCGCCTCAAATTATGTTTGCTTTTTTTGGCTTTACCTTTAGAAAACAGTTTGGACCCAGTACTATTTTTTGCTTTTAATCCAGTCTCATTATCTTCGTTATCTTCGTTATCCGTGTCTAATGTAGAGTCTTTATATTTCGTTGGAGAAGAGGTTCTTAATAAATTTGCTCCAACTTGTTTAATCGGTGAGAAAGATCCATTACCGTTTGATAATGGTGGATTGTTGTTACCATTACCAAATGCGAAAAGCTTCTTTCTGAACAAGGAGGGTGATACAGGAACTGTTGAGGATTCAATTGATGATCTTAATGATAGATTATTGTTTACACTGCTATTATCTTCGGAGTCTGTCGCTGCTCCCATTGCCGTACTTGATGTTGTAGATACATCCGCATTTTTGATGTTTGAGTTTTTCGTGAAGTTTGTTGTTAATGCAGATTCTGTATCAGATAACCGAAAACGTGGCCATCCATTGCTTTTGGTATTTAGTGAAACGTTGTGTTCATTTGAGTTCGTAATTACTGTCTCATTGACAAAAATATTTGACGATCCATTAGATAACATTGACGCACTTGAAATATTTGAAAATTTTCGTTCATGCTGTAATGAATCATTCTGTGGACTCAATGAGCTAGAGAACTTACTGTTTGAATCAGATAATCCCCACATATCTAAAGTATTGAAATTTAGTGATGTATTTTGGTGTGGAATATTCGCAGACGAAGAAATATTCAATTCATTTTGCTGAGGAAAAGCAAAGATTTCTTCACTATTTCTTGACCCCGAGCTTTCAGCAATAGAAACTTCATTTTCTTGTTTTCTTTCAAAAAAGAAAAATTTGCTGCCTTTTGTTATATTACTTGTAGATGATGAGGATGGTGGACCTGAAGTTGTTTCTGAGAGATGTGGTTGAACTAAATCGTTAGTTTTTCCTCGACCAAAGCCAAAAACATTCGATAGCCTTCTTGGTGAAAATGAGCTTATATAATTGTTTGAATCAGAAATGTGAGGAGCCTTGAAGGGTGTTGAATTGTCATCTGATAAAATAGAATGGATATCATTTGGAATTGGTGATGTCTGATTAGATAGAAATTCATTTTGAGAGTTAGATGGTGATGAGGGTGAATCAATAGAAAATCTTGGTTGAACAGCGTTGTTAATCTCGTTGTGAAAAATGCTTCTGACACTTAAATTCGCAGTTGATCCATTATTTTGGTTTAGTCCACTGTTATTGAATATGGAAGATGATTTATGACTTAATCCATTCAACAAATCAACGTTGCTAACGCCATTATAATATTCGTGTAAATTGAAATTGTTATACTTTTTGAAATCTGATATTATCGTCTCAGATAACTCTTCTGAGTTTATCAAACTCGTAGGTAACAACATATCGACGGATGGAGAATTCATTTGATCAACTAAATTTGTCGACGCGAACATTGATGTCGTGTCCGTGCTTAACGATAATAAAGGTTTTGTAACATTATGAACACTGTTGTTCCATAAAGAAGATTGAAACGGGGGGGAATTGACAGCTTGAGGTTGAAGCTGGAGCTGTTGAAATGAATTGACAGAAGGTGAACTACCAAAACTGTTATTACTCGGTAGATAATTGTTGATTCTAGCTGCCGAAGAGGATGAATTGTTAGAAATAGAAACTCCACTAATATTCTTGATTGGTGTAGAATTTGGTCCAGTCTGAAACGATTGATTACTGTTGGTATTAGCCAAAACATGATTATTGTTTGCTAAACCTTTGGTAAGGATGTTATCAGGCGCAATCGGCTTGGGAATTTCACCGGATTTTAAAGTATCGTTCTCATATTTCAGTACTTTGAGCTGATTGTATAATTTGACACAACGATTCACTTCTTTTTGTTGGCGAGCAATCCATTGGGCTTCGAGTCTAGCATCCAGATTAACCTCATCTAAAATTTTCTCATGAAGTTGAAGATTGATTTCTTTCAATAAGTTCAATTCCTTGGTGCCTGCAGAGTTCAGAGATCCTGAAACATCCGTGTTGCTTGACAGACTTTTAAAAATATCAATATATTGAGGTTTTTGACGCTCCAAATTTTTTTTCATTGGGATCAGGTTCTTTACTTTATCATCCGTTTTAGATATCAATGATTGTAAATTCGAAATTTCTGATTTATTTGATTCAATTTTTTGATCAATCTCTCTATATATTTCATTCTCGTTTTCAATCATAGAATTTTTTTTGTTTTCAAATTCTACCAAGTTGATTTCCCAGTACAGTAGGTCTTTTTCCATTTTGTCAATATTTTTCTGTTTTTGTGTTATAGTAGCAGCTAACTTAGTTTTTCGTGATTCTGAATTTCTTCGCTCTTCTTCGAGCAATTTGATTTCACTTTTGATTGATGATCTATTACCGTCTTCTAAAGACTTTCGATCTTTGAGTTTATCTTTTTCATTAATCAGTATAGATTCTTGTTCTTTGAAATCATTTAAAGCCTGGATCTGTTGATTCAAAATAGTTCTTAACTCTTCTTGCCCAGATTCAAGATAATACCTCAGCTCCTCAATATCGTCGATGGATTTTGGATCGGGGAGTATTGTTGCATTAGCATTCAAGTTTTTATTGTTGCTATCATTAATCGATGTTGTTGTGTTCGATCTTGACCTAGTTTTGATATTTTCTGTTGTAACATTGTTGGAAGAGTTATGTTTATGCATATTCAACTCAATGTTCTCGCTTGTGAGCAACTTGAAAATATTCTCTGGATTCTCTAGCAAAACAATGTTTGAGTAACTATCAATTTCGTCTGATTTTGTCTTGATAAAGAGAGAGGAGTTCTTTGACTTGAAATTCTTACCATTAGTTGACACCAAATCCAGCTGATATTTTGTATTGGAATTCAAATTAGACAGAATACAAGAAGATTCATTTCCATCCAGAACAGCAACTGATTAATTGTTAGTATTTGGTACATGCAAATATCGTGTTCATGATAAATATACTCACCTTGATTGCCGTTCAAATACAGATTGTAATGGCTCACCTTACAATCATTATAAATGTCCCAATGTAAATAAACCTTACTCGTTGTAATATTGTCAATCGATATTTTTGATGATTTTGGAATGTCAATATTCAAGATATTTATTAAATCCTCCACGGGAATATGCAGCAGGAGAAGCAACCGCCTTGTGATCCAAGATATAGATATTAGCAACACAATAAGAGAACAAATCATTTGACTCTATATATGCCAGCTTTTCTTGTTTCTTATTCAGTTGACTAGTATATGAATATATAACCACAGAATAATTCAACCAGATCAATTCCGCGTCTAACATTTAATCGGTATTTTTATGAAAAATGTCATACTTTGTTACCCGTCCATAGTTTTTTTCTTGCGTCATGTGATACAGTATCAATCTAGTACATGTGAATATTTATTTATATTCAAGCGGTAACTACTTACAGTTCATTTCTTACAGTTCATTTTAATATATAGTTCATAAAAACAACAAGCTAGTTGGTATGCTGTAGTTGTTTTGGCAGTCTTTTTTTTGGCCCTTTTGCCCTTGTTTTGTTAGCGTGAACGAGACTTGGTCTGACTTCCAATTCCGATGAATCAAAAGTTGATGCTTTTTCAAGTTGATTGAAATTTTTTGAGTGATTCGTGTGTGCCTGCGTAAATAATAATCCTACACGTTCCATGGGTTCAGTTTTTGATCTTCTCAGCACATTTGAGATCTGAGCTTGGTTCTCATTTTGAGGATCTGAGTTAGTAATAGGGTTTGGGAGGTTGTTTGATTTTGACTTTGATTTGTCAGTTGCTTTCAATCTTATCAATTGACTCTTCAAAAACTCATTGTCGCTCTTCTTTAGATCCCTGTTCGCAGACAAATCTTTTGGTTTGGGCTTCAGAATTGGTGGGGATTTTTTGCTTTTCAAGTTGTTCAATGCTTTTATTGCTTCAACTTCATGGGCTGTGATTTTTCTTTTGGGTAATGGAGGTTTTAACTCTTTGATTTTATTAATACCTTCTGGGATGTCCTCATCAGGCTTTTCTACTGAAACTGATTTGCTAAGATGGGCTTTTTTACTTATTGCTTCCGGAATCTGAACAGAGGGTTTTCTAATGGGAACCGCTGGTTTCAGTCTGTTGATTTTTATTAAAGCCTCTGGCATTTTTAGAGATGCTTTGCGAATTGGAACTGCTGGTTTCAATTTTACTTTAGTCTTTAGTGCTTCTGTTTCTTCTGAGGAAATCAACGGCACTTTTGTTCTGGTTGGTGATAATTGCGCCTTTCTGAACTCAGGCTCAGCTTCAACGTTTTTCTTTATTACAGGTAATTCCAACCCATTATCTCTGATATTTTTTAGAACTAATGGTTTGAATCCTTCATCATTCATTTGCCTTCTTAGGAGAGGTTTTGGTTTTCGACTTATATTATTTAGATTTGGATCCTTGATTTCCTTCAAATAATCCTCTTGTTGTTGTTCCAATTTTTTTTCTTCCTCTAATTTCGTATACAGAGTACTTTTTTTGGATGGAATGATGGGTTTTATTTTTGGTTCAGATTTAATTACTGTTGGTTGGACTGGTGACCTCTCAATTGCCGAACTGAGCCATGTGTTTTGACCTTTGTTAGGCGATGGTGTTAAATTTATATTTGTTAACCTGTTATTCGCCAATCTTGCTGGTGATTTTTTTAAAGCTGAACTCAACCACGAATTCTCATCAGTTGTTTCAACTTTAACTTGTGCTTCTTTTATTGTTGAGTTTAACCCAAACTTTGCAGGTGACTTCTTCAAAGAACTCTTACTTGTGCTTTTTTCTGGAGTCTTTTGAAGTAGTAATTTATCTGGTGATGACTCTTTAACAGGGGTACTACTCCCAAAATTTCCAAACCAAAGATTATCAGGACTTGGACTTGTCAAAGGACTAGATAAGCTTATAGGATTAACACCTTTTTTATCTTTGACTAAAGGCTTTTGCACAATCGAGAAACCTTCGCCTACTAAATCATTGACCGTGGAACTCAGAGACTGCCTTTCGCCACTAGTGATTTTGAAGGTTTTGTGTTCAGTTTTGTCCTTGTAGTCATCTGTATGACTGTTGAAAGAATAGGGAGTGTATTGTCGGATAGAATAATTTGGAGCCTGTTTCCTATTAACATCATCAAACCTAATAATATCAGGTCTGTTTCCGGGCTCAAAGCCTGACTTGCTTGCTTCCGGATAATAACCATCTTGAACTGTCAAATCATGAGACCTTAAAATGTTAGGGAAATCGACCGGTTTTTTCTTGCCTTTGTTATATGTTTTATCATATGTATACGCAGATTCATAATGGATATCGCTATCATTAAAAAAATCTTCTGAATCAAAGTTTTGAGTGGAACTACTTGCGGCAGTGTCTTCTCGCGCTATTGGGTTTATTAATGTGATCGATGGTTGTGCTGCTTTACCTTGTTGTCGTTTCAAATCAAGTTGTTTAACTCTTTCCAAAAAGTCATTGCCTTCATCCATTTTGTGGAAGTGCCTAATAAAATAGCTCAGTTATAATTTTGACTATGTGCCTACCTCAAGATATCATCTAAACTTCTTAAAGTATAGTGAAACTTCAATGTGTTGTTTGTTGATCGTACACCCGAATGATGTTTACTATTCAAATTTTGAAAACAACTACTGTATCACGTGATACAGATTTTTCATTCTAGCTTAATTTTTATTCTTTATAAATGCTATGATAAATCTAGATGAAAGCCTTATTTCTAAAAAATGAAAAAATTGTTGGAGTCTTTATCCAGTGCTGTTAGCCTCAGTCACACAAGTGAATAGCGAATAAAGTGGAATATAATCGCCTAATCCCAATTCGGTTAATTGCCAAATTAGGTAATTGCTACCCAGAGATAAGGACAGACTTCATACGAGTTATCGAAGAGCGATTCTGCGTTTAAATATATATATATATATATGATATAAATATATGTGTATTGTTTATTTAGCTAACTTCTAAAGGCAACTAACAAAGATTAAAAGAAAAAACCTGCCATGTCCAATTGATATACCCATACTCATACCCCAAAACCACCATTAACAAAACAACCAAATATCGTATTACTCATAGCTGAAACGAATTTAAAAACTAAAAAAATGCCATATCGACCAACTGTATAGTCAGATGAGCCTTTAACCAAAAATAAAAGAAACAAAATGAGTTTATCACCAACCGAAACTGTCAATTAATCATAAGGTAACAACCCCGTCAGCGCACCATAACGAAAGGAACTTATTCAGAATTCATTTGCAATTGACAATAGTTTGTAATTCCAATATATATTTGCCTTCTTTGTATTCTTGAGATTTTGACTCACTTTGGCAGTATTTCCATCCTACCAGATGGCCACATTGGTGACAATTTATGTCACAAACGACGTACTTGCCTGTGATCATATAACGAGGTTCTAATTTACCCTCAGTGATATTGACGCTGTAAACTCGTTAGTTGTGCTAATGACTTCCGTTACAAAACTTATAAGAGTAACATACACTTTATCTATAAGATAGGCATCACCAGTCTTACCTCGGTAGTCTGTAGATAGAACCAAAGAAGATGAAGATAGATGTGTTCTACATGAACCACATCCGTATATGGTATCATTTCCTTTAGAATCAATGTAAGTCGAATAGCGCAATCCCATTGTAGTTTGGATTCAATTTCTATGTAAACATAAATTACATGAACGAAGAAATTTCAAGGTTAATTGTGAAATTGTGATTGTCCTCTTAAAAATGTGTATTTCTCATCATTACACTATAAGGTTAAAAATAATTTCCGAGCCATGGAACAGAGATTTTACCTCCTAGAAACAGAAAATGGTATTGAAAAATAGCCTAATCCGCTTATGGATTGTGCCATAACGTTTTCAATATCACTTAGTCACTACTTTGTTCAACTTAGCGTAATTTGGTTAAATCTGCTATAATTAACGAAGGGCACATTTAATGTTCCGAATTTGGTATTATTTCTATTTGCAGAACTTATGTTTTAGTAAATTAGTTTCACTAATTTTCAAGAGATCTTATCAAGAACAGAAACATAACAGAGGCCATTCAAGTCATCAAAAGCAATAGTCACAAGTAAGAACGAACATCAGGGATAATCAATTAATTGGTGCAAAAATCTGAGCTTTCGTTTCACGTTAAAAAAATATTTTGTTCAGATCAGGTACTAAGGGAGCAATTAGTTAAGCAACACCCCTAAACAATTCTATGAATTACTCAAATACAATTAGTTACTCTTAATTATGGAATATATTAAGATTGCAAAAGTATGTATGAATGTTATGATTTTTATTTGTAACCTTTACTTTACAAGGTACTTACGGTGCTAACACTGAGAAATAGGTTGACAATGTT
>JAJMCJ010000043.1:0-52449 GCA_030572875.1 Wickerhamomyces kurtzmanii | reverse complement strand
CAAGCTTGTGGCTGGGACAAAATTCCAGGTGTTTGGAATGACGAGCAAATCAAAGCTTGGAAGAAGATCTTTTCAGTTATCAAAGAAAACAAATCATTTATTTTTTTGCAACTATGGGCTATTGGCAGACAAGGGTCTGCAGATGATTTAGCTAGAAAGGGCTTGAGATACGATGGTCCTTCCGACGGTGTCTACATGGATGTGGAAACGGAAGAAACAGCCAAAAAGAGCAACAATCTACTTCATGGACTTACTGTGCCTGAAATCAAACAATACGTCGAAGATCATGTTCAGGCCTCTAAAAACGCCCTTTTTGCAGGTGCTGATGGTGTTGAAGTTCATGCAGCAAATGGGTATTTGCTTAACCAGTTTTTAGACCCGAATTCAAACAGAAGAGTTGATGAATATGGTGGTACTATCGAAAATAGAGCCAGATTTACATTAGAAATTATTGATGCTGTTGTTGAAGCTGTTGGCCCATCAAAGGTTGGTCTTAGATTATCCCCATATGGACTGTTTGGAAGTATGTCTGGTGGTGAAGATCCAACTTTATTGGCAGAATATGCCTACGTTATTGGAGAATTAGAAAAGAGAGCCAAAAATGGCAATAGATTGGCTTATATTCATTTAGTGGAACCAACTGTTACCAATCCATTCTTGGTAGAAGGTGAAGGGGCCTATCTGGGAGGAACAAACGACTTTGCCTATAGTATTTGGAAAGGTGCTATCATAAGAGCAGGTAATTATGCATTACACCCCGAAGTAGCGAAATTACAGGTAAATGAGAACGATAGAACTCTAATTGGATATGGTAGGTACTTCATTAGTAATCCTGATTTACCTGTTAGATTGGAAAATGGCTTACCATTGAATGCCTACGATCGCACAACATTTTATACTTCAGGACCAGAAGGTTACATTGATTACACGACTTATGAAGAGTCATTAGTTAAATAGGAATTCGGTTCAAATATTCTAAATCTATAAAGTATGAAGTACATATAGATGTTTTTATCTATAAAAGAATATATATTATCGGTAGAGACAGACTCAAATATTTGTAATTGAGCCGCACATATTTGTCGTTAATAATTACTAATAGACTTACTGAGCATTATTTGCACTTTAAAAAGCGACGAATTTCCTTCTTAACTTAAATCACAATTTACATGAGACCATAATTTTTTTTTTAAATATAAATCTTTTGTATTTGTGTAAAAAAATGACAGTTAAGGTCGCAGTTATTTACCATTCTAATGCCGGACATACTAAGAAACTAGCTGAAGCAGTGCTTAAAGGTGCCAAATCTGTTGCAGGTGTTGAAGCAAATATCTTCACATCAGAAGAAGCCACTAGAAATGTTGATGATTTTACTGAAAACTACGATGCTTTCATTTTTGGCTCACCAACTTATTTTGGCTCAGTTTCCGCCAAGTTTAAAGAGTTTTTGGAGTCAACATCGTCCACTGTTTTCGCTAAAAGAGCATGGCAAGACAAATTAGCTGCTGGATTCACTGTTTCAGCATCAAGATCTGGTGACAAGAACGGTACATTATTAGATCTGTTCACTTTTGCTTCTCAAAATGGTTTACATTGGGTTAGTCTAGGTTTGAAGCCAGGCCATAATTTATCCATAACTTCAGAAAATACTTTAAATCGGACAGGATTTTTTTATGGAGTTGGTGCACAAGCTAATGGCGATCAAAGTGCAGAATTTGCTCCTCCGCAGTCTGATCTGTTAACTGGCGAACATTTAGGTTCAAGAGTCGCTAAGACTGCTTTAAAATTCAGAGGTCATTTATCATAAATAAAATTAGTTGTATATAATTTGTAAACATTCAGATTGAATAAATTTACTGTCAACTTTACATGTAGTTTTGACGACTGTCAACTTTACATGTAGTTTTGACGACTGTCAACCACCAATCATTCAATATAAGTAAGGTCAATCAAAAAAATTAAGAAAATATCACCCTAAAACACAAAGTAGGTAAGTGATCCTATGTTCCTGAATAGGAAATATAATTTTTTGACGCGTTTGTAACCAGGGTGTATGTTTGTTTACAAATTTCGAAAACGGAATAAAACATTAGTTATAGACAACATTTGACTCGTCAAATTAACACACAGGTTAGTCTTTAAAAGCTATTTGCTGGGTATCAAGTTTTATTTCTTCTTGCTGATATCATATATTTCTTTGAACACGCTTCCGAAAAAGCGTACGCGTTAAAAGGCCAACTTGGGTCAATATTTGTAACAAAGATCATATTGTCTACAAAGCAAATAGCTATCACTAAATTGATTTTCGTCCAATTTTACTGCATCCAAGACGTCTAATTGTTATGTCAAACAATTATTCAGCAGAATCCTCTGCATCAGATTCTGAAACATCCGAATCGTTTAGGTATCTATCAGAAGATTCATCAACGGACAATGATGATTCCAGTGAACATAACTTTTCAAATTCCTTTGTCGACAAATCTAGACTGTTGAAGATTGCGAAGTATTTAGATAACAAAAGAACGGGGAAGAAGGATGATCTGAAATTGAAGACATCGCCTGATAGCATAGAGTTTGATGAACCAGGAAATGAGTCCGAATATGATGAACGAAACAACCAAAATAAAAATACCCATGAGAAACTTGAGCAGAAAGATATTGGCTCTCCGAAAGAATTGTCTGCCATAGAAAACGATAGTTCAAATCCAATCGGTGATATTGAGAATGCTCAAGATAATATAGTACCGAAGCATGAATCTGTCGCTCAAACACCATCTAAAGGTTCTAAAAAGTACTCCGTTTCACCATTATATCAATCAACGCCGTTGAATATTGTGCAAGATAATATTCAACCAAAAGACATAATAAAAGCCAAATCGAAGCTGTCTAGGATTACCGAAATGTCAACAAGAAAAGAGAGTCCTTCAAATATTGAATCAACAGCATCGAATAAGATTCAAAGCGAATCTGGGAAGGAAGAATTGATAAGGGACCAACTGATCGATAAAGAAGAGCTTGAGCTGTTTGCTAAAGCCTTATTTGACAATTTTGCTGAGCTTATGCGAAGAGAGATTCATATGGGACAGCCAGCTAATGAACAACGAGAACAGGTAAATAAATCGGACACAACAGAAGAAGAATCAAAAGATCGATTGATATCTAATTTGAATGATTCGAAAACATTTGGCACTAAAACATCAACTTTTAATAATAACGATACTCCCTCGAAAATAAATTACAAAAACAATTACAATTCTCATGACTTTCTAGATCAAAGAAGCGACGTATCAGTGCAGACTGCTGAAGAGCTTGAAAAGCTTAAGATATACGTAAGCTCATTAGAGAACGGACCGAAAATATTGGACTTGTTTTATGCTTCGAACGTAGTGAAAGACACAACAAAGGAAAGCGCAGACGCGTCTGCATCACCTATACAGTCCAATGACTTGGAAGTTGAAAGTGACAAACCAGATGGAAACTCGACAGAGGATATGCACAAAAATTACAGCTTTAGTACAGAAGTCACAAGCTTACATACAGAAATTAAGAATTTAAACGAGTCTATTATAGTACTGCAAAATATGTTACAAGAGAAAGAACAGGAAAACTTATTTAGATCAGATGTTTCGTCAAATAAAATTGACGAACTGGAATCAAAAATTTCGCAGTTATCTGCAGAAAAAGATTTAGTTTTAGAAACATCACTGAAACTATCCAAAGGATTTAAAGAGGTGTATGGTGATGAATCAGGATCAATTAATCCTAAAAACTTTCCTGAGTTGAATAATAAGACTTCGAAAGGAAATACCATATATGAAAAATTCGAAATGGATAAAGTGGACTTACTGAGTATCGTTGAAGCCCGTAATATTATCAAAAACATACTTATTCAATTTGCAATTCCATTTAGAGATATTTCGGAAGTTATTCCAACAATCGCAAAATCATTGAACGAAGACGACACGTTGTTTGAGTTTGCTAATAAAATCCACATATTATTGTACGACGAGGAAATAAACATCAAAAAATTCTTCAAAAAGAAAGATATCAACGATGGCACAAGTTTGGAAGAGTGTGTAAACACAATGTATAAAGAAGTCGAGTTATTTGTGAAGGTTGTTTCCGAGAACGTTGAAAAGCATCAGTAAGCTATGTGACCTTTTCATACTCTTCATCACCATCGTCGTCATCATCATCTTGTTTACCTCATTTGTGAAGACCGCTTGTTGGAGCCAACGATTTTTTGTAAATCTATTTTAATATACATATCATCGGGCATCTTAGTGTGTAATATCCGAGCATCATTACAATTATAAATCCGACTAAAAAATAAAAAAGAAAATAGTTTCACATTCGGCTTACACGTTATAACTCAACAGCAAATGAAAGTGTGCTATTACGAACTTCTTGAAGTTGAATCCACAGCTTCAGATACTGAGCTCAAAAAAGCTTATCGTAGGAAAGCTTTACAGTTGCATCCCGATAAAAATCCTGGTGATATTGAAGGCGCTACACACAGATTTGGACAGGTTAGAGAAGCATATGAGGTTTTATCAGATCCACAAGAAAGGGCCTGGTATGACTCCCATAAGGATTATGTGCTGAGAAATGGGGAAGGAGGTTATGATGAAGATGGATATGCTGAACCTGCAATTGCTGGCACAACATCCGAAGAGTTATTTAAATTTTTTGATCCATCCTTGTACTCAAGAATTGATAATTCAACAGCTGGTATATATAGCATCGCAAGCAGGGTTTTTGAAAAGCTAGCAACGGAAGAGGTTTCAAGTGGGTTACAACAAAACTTACCAGGTTACGCTGAATATCAGAATGATTCTCCAGGAATAGCAGGTAGCAAACCAGTTAAGTTCTTATATCCAATATTTGGTGACTCAGAATCAGATTATTCATCTGTAGTAAGAGTATTTTACTTGCGATGGTCGTCATTTTCGTCTATTAAAACTTTCTCATGGAAGGATGAATACAGGTACTCAAGTGCTACCGATCGTCGTACGAGGAGGGCTATGGAACGTGAAAATAAAAAAATTCGTGATAGTACTCGTCGAGAATATAATGAAACTGTTAGAAATTATGTTTCTTTTTTGAAGAGAAGAGATCCAAGAGTGAAAAATGGTATTGTAACTTTTGAAAAGGAAAGAAAAAGAAAACAGCAGGATGATTTACGTAAACAAATTGAAAAAGATCGAGTTGCAAATATTGAAGAAAGAAGTCAATTTGAAGCACAAAATTGGCAACGCATCGACCCTGATGTCTTGGCTGAAATGGAAATTCATTATGGAGAAAACGAACAGTCAAAAAAGGAACTGGAGGAGGAATTCCTATATGAATGTGTAATTTGCAACAAAAGTTTCAAAAGTGAAAAACAGTCCGATGCTCACGAGAAGAGTAAGAAGCATCTAAAACTGTTTGCCAAAATAAAATGGGAAATGCGTAAAGAAGGAATTTCTCTTGGTATCGATCAAATATCAGATGAGGAAGATTTCGATACAGCTGATGAGCTGGAGACCTTAAACGAAATAATTGAAGATATCGAAAATGAGGATTATGATAGTATAACAGCCCTAAATGACGAGCTGCGAAAATTAGATGAACAACTGAAACAGTTTGGAGACAGCAGTGAGGATAGCAATGACGACGATGATAACGATGGTGGTGAAGACAATGATATTAATGATGTCGGTGATAATGGCGATTACAACGGCGATGTCAGTAATGACGACCTGGATGAACTCGAAAACAACAATAATAAAGCGACACAAATATCTGACTTTGTTGGCGACTCAGAAGAAGTAGAAATTGATGACGTTGTTGAAAGTGACCCAGAAATAAACGAATCACTTGAGCAGGAACTTTTTCGAAAGAAATTATCTAAGAAAGATAAAAAGAAGTTTAAGTACGCTCAAACTAAGTTTGTTGTAACGGAACCAATCGAGGAAGTGAATGAACTTTCTAAATTAGCAGAAGCTCTAGAAAATGGTGTTGCATTAAATGATGATAGTGATCATGATTGGGACACCACCATTAAACAAAAGAGAAAAACGAAAAAAAAAACATCTGCAAATGTTTCTTCCCAAGAATTTACTGAAAGTACACCTCAACCTGATTATCAACCCAAACAAGCAATACCTCCATCTGAAATTTGTTCTGTATGCAAAAAGTTGTTTTCATCGAGAAACAAATTATTTCAACATGTTAAATCTTCGGGCCATGCTGCAGCACCACCCTCACTAAAGGGTAAAAAAGTAAAAAAATCGATGAAATGAGGTAGTCTAGAATCTTTTCAGTTAGAGTTTGTGTTTTAGTATCTATAGATTTTTCTAAAATTATGTCTATATAAGTAATGTATAATTCCGATAAAGAAATAAAATAAACTAATGTGCAGATAGCCCTGATAATCAACTAGCGAAGACCAGTTTTGCTCTTTTTGATAGTAGCAATTACAGGTTCAGAAATCCCTTTATTACCAATAGCACCTAAACCTTCACCGGATGTCCATCCTAGTTTCTCTAATAAACGTCTTCCTATATTGTCTCTACCAATTTCAGGAGCATCTTTACCTACGACATCGCCTTCTATTACATGGGCTTTACTTTTGGCTTCTCTCAAAGCTTTGCCATCAGTTTTTTCAGTGTCTTCTCTTGGTCTTTTTTGATCTGATCTATTAAATACTCTTCTCTGCTTCAGTAGCATTTCAACTGAATGGTAATCGGGTAAGGAATGATAAGTTCTTTTGTTTTTAAGGATTGCCGCATGTGCTGATAACCCTTTCTCTAGTTTTCTTGATTTCATATTATATAAATGTGCAATTTTCATGATTGTTTTGATGCCATGGGGATCCATTGGTGGAAAGGCAATCGAGTTTCGTTTTCTGTTGTGAAGAAAGCTTTCGAATTCATCACGAATCTCCATGATGTGCATTGAATAAGGATATTTCAATAACAGATCTGCTGAATTTTTGTGTTCTTCGGCAATGTTTGCCTGTTTATCTTTAAATTTTTCTTTCTTAGTATTTTGTCGAATTGCAAACTGCGTAGCTAGAGATTCTCTCAAATCTTTATCGACAATATGCTCAAGGTCTGGCCGTCTGTTCTTTCCTTTTCCTTTAATTCTAATAGATTGTGTTGGCTCAATATCAAGATTTCTAAACGCATCATTCTTTTGCGTAAAAGCAATCAAATCAGCAAGGTCATTATCCTCATCACTGTCAATGTAATCATCTATAACATCAAAGTCACCTTCCTCACTAGATGAGAAATATACATCTGAATACGTGGGTTCTTCGTCTTCAGGTTCCACTAATGAGTTTTTAATATATTTGAAGTAGGAATTTAATCTATGTTCTGGCATACCGTTCCCAAGCAAAAATTCAGATAAATCATCTTCATTTATCCATGAAAATTCATAAGTACCCGTTAGCAAGTAAGCTTTTGTGTGATATTGATTCGATGATACACCAACACGAATGTCAATGATATCAATACTTGTGTTATCAAATGTCTCATAGTCTTCAGGCAAAAACCCGTATTCTGGTTCTAAATCCCCATCACTCTTATCTTCAATATCGCCAAAATCGCTTTCATCACCATATTCATCATCCGTAGAATTACCAAGAGAAAGGTTTTTTATGTTTTCGACTGCTTCATAGTCTTCTTTTATCAAATTTTCCTCATTAGCTTCAAGATACTTTTTGAAAGCAGCATCAGCTTCTGCGTCAGCTCTAGCATCGAAATCTTGATCTCCATCATCATCATCATCATATTCTTCCTCATCGCTGTCTTTTAAAACATTATTCATAACAGAAGTTATGTAATCTTTGTATGAATGATTGGCAGCGTCCTGATCTATATTGTGTAGATCAACATCTAATTCCTCAAGGATTTCTGGTTCGTAATCAGGAAACTCTATTTTATCTCTCTTGGTGTATCCTCTTTTACCTGAATTCAAAAAATTAGATATTGATGAGCTGTTATCTAGCCTTTCAGTTTCCATATAAACTTTACCAATTGAAAGAAAAGGCTCATGCACAGTACATGATTCTCTTTCAACAAATTCAGAGTCAGAATTTTTTTGATTTGAGATTTGCAAACCACCCAGCCTGTCATTTGTGTCATTCTGTTCAAAATGACTAAGCTGTTCGGTACGAATCAAGACTTCAGTTTCGATTGTCTTGACATCTTCAAATTTATCTCTAGAAAGGACTTCCGAACCATTATAGTCAACAAAAAATAAATGTTTGTCATCGATGATCTTTTCCTCCTGGGTGAAGTCTTGGTTTAAATCTGGTTCGGTTGTAATTTCTTGTTGTGATTTGGTTGCCTTCTGTTCAAGCATGTCATTTATAACAGCATGATCTTTCATATGGAAAATTTCTTCATTAGCATCATCAGTCTTTCCATCCGGTTCGAGAAGGTTGGCTTGTTGCTCGGTTTCGTTGATATTGCCTACATTCTTTTTTGCTAAAATCTTAAATATATCTTTCGAAGGATCGTAAACGTCTTTTGCCTTAATGAATTCTATTGACATATTTCTTAATGGTTTGTTTAACGTTGATTCAACGTGTTCGTTGGTATAGCCAACCTCCTCTGACATATAATGTCTGCCCGGTCTTCTTCCACCATATTTCATTGATCTGTTAGTGTCATCAACTGGAATGTAAGCTGAACCATTTAGGTCCATTAACTCGGGATAATTGTTACCAATATTGGCTGGAAGCTCATCACCATCTACTCTTCTTCGATTACGGGCTTTAGCATTCCCACGACCTATGTAACCACCTCGTCCGCTTCTGCTGCTTCTATTTCCACCACGTGAGTGGCCTCTGCTTTTACCTTTTCTACTCATGATAACTTTTAATAGATTTTTGGTGAATATCTGAATTACTCATATATTCAAAGAAAAGTTTTCGTTTCGTGGTGAAAGATATGTAACTGGTTAGCACACCAAAAAGTCAAAATCACGTGTCAATCTTTATCTCATTTTTATCTTTTTAGTTGATTTTGTTTCGATGAATGGCAAATTAAGAGATCAGAGAGTAGGATAATTAGGAACTTAAATTGCAAGAGGAATACATACCATTAATTAAGAAATAATCGTTTATTCTAGTGATTCTCTTTTTTTTTTAAAACGAAGATTGATTTGTTTGTGTTAGATGTCTTCAACAAGCGGTTTACAAAGAGTTATTCAACTTTTTTGGGACCGTGATTTAGAGCACACTGATCTCAGTAACCCATTAATAGTATTGGGGAAAAGATATAGCTCTACAGAGTCAGTTGCAATTCAAAATAGAAGTACAGCTGAGTTGAATAGAGATTCTGGAGCACAAACAGGAAAAATACACAAGGATTCTAAAGGCTTTCGTGATAACAAGCTTGAACAAACAAATGAATCACTTCCTGTGGAAATTAAAGAAGATAACCCAATAAATGATTTGAGACAGTATTTTCAATCTTTCAAAATTTCACTTCCATCAGAGCCTGAAAAACAGCTGAAGGGAGATATGAAGGCGAACAAATGGCCTCGCGACTTCATAGAGGATGTTTATACTAGGTTATGGTTAACCTATAGAGCCAAGTTCGTGCCGATCCCTCGTGATGAGAATGGCCCATCTCCTTTATCTCTTGGTGGAATATTACGTGGCCAAAATTTGGATCTATCGAACGATTCATTTAGCACAGATGCTGGCTGGGGATGTATGATAAGAACAGGCCAGACTTTATTAGCAAATACCCTATTGAACCTGCATCTTGGCCGAGACTGGAGGTTTAAAAGGGATGAACTAGATGAAAAACATAATGAAATTGTATCGTGGTTTAGCGACGATCCGTGCTATCCATTTTCTGTTCATAAGTTTGTTGAGAAAGGAAATATTTTATGTAACAAGAAACCTGGTGAGTGGTTTGGTCCTTCAGCTGCTGCAAGATCGATTCAATCATTATGCAATGAGTTTAGTGAAGCAGGTGTCAGTGTCTATATCGGTACTGATAGTGGTGATATTTATGAAAACCAGGTTTTTGATCTAGCAAAGAAAAATTGTGGATCATTTCAGCCAGTATTAATCTTACTGGGAATCAGACTTGGCATCGAAAATGTTAATCCTATTTACTGGAAGCATATTAAGGACGTTTTAGAATCAAAAGAATCGGTCGGCATTTCTGGTGGTAGGCCGGCTTCTTCCCATTATTTTTTTGGCTATCAGGGCGATTATTTGCTTTATCTTGATCCTCATTTACCTCAAAATGCCCTAATTTCCAGCAAGAGTGACATAGATCCAACAAGTAACAAAAAAAAAACATCAAATAATTATTCATCAATTGATATTGATTCTGTTCATACAAAAAAAATTAAAAAGTTGCACTTATCAGAAATGGATCCTTCAATGTTATTAGGTTTCCTGATAAAAGATGAGGAAGAGTGGTTCGACTGGAAAAAGAGAGTTCAGGATCCCAATAATAGTAGTAAAATCATTCATATTTCGCCAAATATCAATCCTCCTTTGATCACAAATAGAAAACCATCTTTTGTGGCTTATGACCAAGACGGTGATGACTTCATCGATGTTGGTTTAGAATACGATGTTGATCATAATGAAATTCCTGAGACCGAAAATGCAGAATGCGAAATCATTAACAATGACGTTCGTGTAACTGATGATCAGAGTGACTCTGTTGTCATCTTGAGTAAAAAGCTAAGCGATCATAATTTAGAATCTGCAGATACGGAAGACCCAGAAACTATTGGAATTCCAGGTAGTTATGATGGTATTCATAAACATGACAGTCAATTCGAGCTGTGTTCACTTCAGCAATACAACAATTCTGAGGATGATTATGATGAGACGTTTGAGAAAGTTGAAGAGCCTCAAGACACAGAAGAATTTGAAGAAGAAAATGGCGATATTGATATCGAATCTCAACAGGATGAACCTGTTATAGTTGAAAGGTATAGAAATGATAATTTGAAAAGTAAAGAACTGGAAGAGGACTGGGAAAGCACAACAGTGGTATAGCTTTACAATTAAGGTGTCTCTTCATGCGGTTTGAAATATATATCTAATTTTTTGTTTGTGAAAGATGGTGCTGTGTTTAGGGCTTATAGGATGACTAGTAAAATTAGTACAATGGATTTACGTGAAACGATGTATGTTTATTTCTGTATCAGCAAACCTAACATTGGAAGTACAGCTCAGATGTTTAGTCAATGTTTGAAATTGCTCGCTTCCATTCAGTTTAAAAGCGTTTCGTTAAATTATTAAATATACATCGCCTGCACATTTACAGGTAGTTACTTCTCTGTGTTTTTTTTAGCTAATACTAGGAAACCCCAAAAACCTCATAATGCAAGCGTCTACATAGTTCTGAATAGTTTAACAGAACTTTCATGAATGTTTATCAAACTGTCTTGATCTATAGTTTCTTGTCAATGGATTTAACATGAATTTTGATTATAAAGGTTGCGAGCCCATAATTTATATCCAGTTACTTTTCTGTATACCAAAAAGCGAAATGGACTATATATCATAGAAGAACTATTGATTCAAGCTTCAGTAAACATAAAAATGAGCGACCTGAAGTTTTGCACAGTTTGTGCATCAAATAATAACCGGTGAGCATTTCTATTTTTCAAGTTTTTTAATTTTTGAAGCATTACTAACGTTTATATATAGTTCAATGGAATCACATAAAGTTTTAAAAGAGGCTGGATTTAATGTCTCATCATTTGGTACTGGATCAGCAGTTCGCTTGCCAGGTGTTTCAATAGATAAACCAAACGTTTATCAATTTGGTACTCCTTATGACAAAATCTACAAAGATTTAGAAAGTCAGGACGCAAAGTTATATACAGCTAATGGACTATTACAAATGCTAGATCGAAATAGAAATATTAAAAAAGCTCCAGAAAGATGGCAAGAAGGGAGATCAACTTTTGATTTTGTATTTACATGCGAAGAAAGATGCTTTGATTCTGTTATTGAAGATCTAATGCATAGAGGTGGAAATTTGAATAAAATTGTACATATCATAAACATTGATATTAAAGACGATGATCAAAATGCAAAAGTTGGTGGTAAAGGTATATTACGACTTGCCACAAAATTAGCAGAATCTGCGAAGAGCTCGTCAATGACCGAATCGGTTCCTTTTGAGGATTCAATCATGGATATCTTAACAGAATGGCAGAAGGGCCACCCATCCTTACCTTTGCTTTATGCCACTTCGTATTATTAAATTGATTCCTTGAAAATTCTGATTTTTGTATATTATATGAAAAGTTCGATCGATTACGAAAAGAGAACGCGTAGATCAACATATCCAGCGGTAATAAGATGGAAACACAGTATATTGAAACAGAATTCGCCAGCTAAACCTACTTAAGAAAAAAGCAAAAACAAGAACAAGAATCTGTATAGATCAAGAAGATTCAGCAAAAAGGTAAACTTGAATTTAAAAATGCAGATGGAGATGGTATACATTATTTCAGACTCTAATGACCCAATTTTTCACTAACTAACCTACCGTTGACCCAAACCTTGACAGTATTCCTATCATCACCATTGAACAACCATTTGGCAACTAGGTCGTCAAATCTTTGAGAGTCACCACTGGTACCCCATCTCGGGCCCTGCCATTCAAAAACATCCACGGCAGAATTTCTTGAATGTAAATCAATCAATTGTGCATCCCATTTTTTTCCAACCTCAAAACTACCAACAGAATCCGACAAATCAACGACCTCTGCACCTCCTAAGGTTCCCAGATATAATACATCATTAACTGACAATTTATCATGCTCATCATTGGACTTCATTGCTAGATGACGTGAAACCAATAGTGCTTGACGTGCCGATGATAATATAGATGGTGAGAACCCCCCTGACATGTCGGTTCCCAAACCAACTGCAACATCGCCATCTAATAGCCATCTAACCCTAGCTTCGCCAGATGTAATTGATGAGTTTGAAATGGGGCAATGTGAAACACCAGTACCTGTTTTAGAAATAAGACATTTTTCATGTTCCGATAAATGAATCGCATGCGCTAGTATTGTTCTTTCACTTAATATACCATGGTCATTATAAACATCTGTGTATGATTTCGAATTTGGAAACAATTCCTTTACCCATTCTATTTCAGACTTATTTTCAGAGACATGAGTTTGACAATGTAAATTCAATTCTTTTCTTAATTCGCCTAACCATTTCATTAACGATGATGAAACTGAAGGTGCAAATCTTGGAGTCAATATCGGTGCCACGATTTCATTTTTTGGATCGATTTTGTTTATATGCCTAATAACATCCATAGTTGAATGTTTGCAGTCTTCTTCAGTTTCAATGTAAAAATCCGGAGAATTCTCGTTCATACAGACTTTACCAATAAAAGCTTTTTGGCCTTTTTGATAAGCTATATCGGCTAATAAATTGGATGTGTTTGGATCAATTGTTGCGTAATAAGCAGCACAAGTAGTACCATTTTCTAAAGTTCGAGTAATAACCTTTTCAAAAACAGTTCTTGCTATGCTCAAATCTTTTAGCGAGCTTTCCAATGGAAACGTGTAAGTAGTTAACCAATCCAATAAGGTTGAAGAACCAAAAATACCCGCATTTGGGTACTGTGGTGCGTGGATATGTGTATCAATGAAACCTGGGAAGATAAAGGAGTACGGGTTATCTGTTGTATCAACCAAGACAATATCAGACGGGGACAACGATAAATCATAATTTAAAGCGTCATCGATTGGGTCGCTTGAATTTTCATTGATAAATGCAATATTTCCAGACGATGTGACACCAACAACAGCTTTAGGGAAAACTTTCAGTTCTCCTAATTTTGGTGTATGAGCTAGCGTACCATAATACACAGAAAATTTGATTGAAACAGTAGAAGCACTTTCTATTTTTTCGCCATCTGAAGTTAACAGCTCAACAGTCATATCAGCGACTGTTCTATTCGTGTGATGGCAAATAATGATTCTTTAGAAAATGAAATACTACGAGTATATATATTAATCTGAAAGAAGAGACTTGAGGTGCAATTTTATAGTTCAATTTGAAGACTTTTCTCTTGAATGACTAGTTTTTGTTTATTCCTTTTGGCTATTTGATAAGATCAATAAAGCAAGTTTCGTATTAGAAACAGGGATCTACTAGTTAACCTCAAGTACAGCTCCAAGACCTGTTCCAAATACGAAGGGAATGTTCCGCGGTTTGGTATTCTAGTCCTCGGCAAAGTCTACGTACTGCACCATTTATTACCCGGTCATACTTTCATGACGCTTTTCAGTTTTGCAGCTTCATGGCTCGCTCAGTCTTTTCATGTAAACAAAATGGGCGCCAAACAAAGATTCGACGAGGAGTTCAGATTTTTAGTTTTTTCAATATAGTTCATCGACTGATAAACAATACACTGAAAAAAAAGAAAATCCTATACAATCCAGTGCCCCAAAAGATGGAGCAGCATAGATCAAACATTGAATCTTTTTAGTCTTTACCCCTTTGAAGTAAAATACTTTAAAGAAGCGAAAGGAGGAAATCAAAAATTTTAAGACCCACCCACTCTGAAAGAGTGTCAGCAAATAAATCTGATACGCTGTGCAATGTAAACAAATTTACCTGATCACCAGGACTTCTTGATCTCCGATGACGTCTTAAGGTAAGTATGAAGAAAAAAGATTAATAAAGACGAAGTCTTAGGAGATGCAAAGTTAATTTATAGTAAACATATGTACTTACCCGGAGAATGTGGTTTCTGGATGTTAAGATTCCGGCATTAGGGTTACTTTTTTCGGCTTGATGTTTGAAAAATTTGGGGTTAAGGATTTCTTTGGGAGTGTGATATGCCTGCCTGATGGTTGTTAGAGATTGGTTGACAAAATCAGAATTGTGAGGGAGGTACTAAGCGGTATATATGTGTTTACTAGAGTCGATACACGGGTATTCCTGTGATGCTGTTTATATACACTGTTTCTTGATGATGTAGCTGTCGTACAACTAAAGATGGTGGTAAACTGTTCTGTTCACTTTCAGAGGAGTGACGACTACACTTATCTTGTTCAGCTTTATTAATTTCCTTCCAGCCTAGACCCGCAGCAGTTACGTGATTCAAAATCCTAAGCAGCATCTTCTGTCTAGAAACTGAAATGTGGGTAAGGAGGCCCATCGCTTACATAACGGAACTGGCGAATCGTTTCATTTTCTTACAAATTCGATATGCAGGATTCCAGCACAGTTACAACAAGACATATGATATAAATACTACTGAATTTCTCCTTTCTGCTAGAATCAGTGTCATTCTAATTAATCCAGTAATTGAATTAAATGTCTATAATATTCAAGCAGTCGTACAAGCAGTTCTTTAATAAGAAAGTGCTATATGCCTTAGCAGGTGCCTCTTTAACTATGAGTGCGGGTATATCTTATCAGATGTACTCAAATAACGGAAATAGCTACCAGAATTTCAACAGCAACAGCAAAAACAACGGCACCAAACTATTTTTAACTTCTGCTGTTGGCTTACACGCAGCCTCATCGAACACTTCACACTCGAAGGATTATCAGAAGCTCTATAACGAAATCGCTAAAAAAATTCAGGAAGAAGACGAATATGATAACTACATTGGTTATGGACCAGTCTTGGTCAGATTAGCCTGGCATTCATCTGGTACGTACGACAAAAGTGATGGTACAGGTGGTTCGTTTGGTGGTACAATGAGATTTTCAAAAGAAGCTGGCGATGATGCAAATAATGGTTTGAATAATGCTAGAGACTTCTTACAAGAATTCAAAGACAAATATGATTGGTTAAGCTACGGTGATTTGTATACTTTAGGTGGTGTTGTTGCTATTCAAGAAGCTTTTGGTCCTAAAATCTTGTGGCACTCTGGCAGAATTGACGGTACTGAAGCTGACCAACCACCAAACGGCAGACTTCCCGATGCTGCACAAGGTGCACAATATGTTAAAGATTTATTTGCAAGAATAGGTTTTAATGAGAGAGAAACTACTGCTTTAATTGGTGCACATTGTTTAGGTTCATGCCATACTAATGCTTCAGGTTATAAAGGCCCATGGACTTTTTCACCAAGTACTTTTTCAAATGATTTTTATAAATTATTGTTATCCCAAACGTGGAAACTTAAAAAATGGGATGGACCAGAACAGTATGAAGATGAAGAAACACATTCTCTAATGATGTTGCCTGCTGATTATGCCTTCAAACAGGACTCTAAATTCATCCAATATGTTAAAGAATATGCAAATGATCAAGATATATTTTTCAATGACTTCTCAAAAGCTTTTCAAAAATTATTAGAATCGGGTATTGAATTTTCGAAGAAATCTAAACCGTTTACTTTCAAAACATTAGAGGAACAAGGATTATGATTGAAGATACGTTAATCGTAGGATCTTTTTGTGAGTAGATCTCACTTTATTATTATTCAGGATTAGGTCTACAAGATTGTCACTTATTTATTATTACCAAATATGTATAAAAGCCTATTTCTTTACTATATTTAAATCAACGTAGAGGCATTTATGTTTCAAGTACGTAGGATCAAAATCACTCCATAAGTTAGAAATACTATTATGTTCAATAAAAAAATATCCATAACAAACTATGCAAACGTGTAATCTAAAGAAACTCTTTACTCTTTCTTTTATAAGCATTACAATCTCTCAACCATTGCTTATAATCAGATAAACTTTTAATTTTCTCACCGTAATAATCAGGAACAGGATTCGAAAAACTCTGTCTAGCTGGATCAACCCTATTTTTAATAATATGGTTTAAAAAAATTTGTTCCTTGATTTTATAATCACTTAACTTCAAACCGTGTCTCAATTTGAATATACTGTTACCTAGCAGAGGACCAAATAAAAAACCTACACCGGTCATACCTAGTACACCAAATGAATATGCGAAAAAAGGATCAATACCAAATACTAATTGAGTTGGATCAATTTCAATCTGTGAAATATAAACCCACGATGTCAAAGTACCACTAAACGCTGTCACAAGCGATGATCCGAAGTTTATTCTGTTTTGTGATTTTCTCAATTTAAAAAAATCATCCCATTTGAATATATCTGTATTTGAAGATTGTGTAGTTGCTGTTGTTGTTGATGTTACTGAATTAGATAGTGATCTGGCCAAAGAAAACAATCTTATCGATCTTGTTGGAGATGCTGCTTGCAAACGAATACCTAATCGAATCATTCTTGACTATGAATATTTAGTATCTGAAAAGTTTAGTTCAAGAAATATTCATCATTCTTCAAATCTCTTGAGAAGAGAAATTGATGATATTTTCAAAACACACCACCCGGGTAACATCCCAGTGCTTTTCTTATGTTAACCTATTTGGTCTAAATTCATATTTATAAGAGAAGTCTTCTACACAACAAGATAAATCCATAGAGATTATAAAGCAGTAGTCAAATATTTAACAAAAATAATATTAATAAGGAAAACTGAGAAAGGTTGAAGTTTTAGAATTAAGATGACACCATCGCTACAGGTAACTATATTCACGAATTTATTTTGAAGCTCATAACAAATTATATCTAGTTAAATACGTTCGAACCATCTAGACAACCAGTAACACAAAAACAAAAACAACGTGGAACCTTAAAATAAAGACAAAAAAAGGTGTACCTAATTGTACTCATCCTCTTCCAGTAATTCAGGTAATCTTTCGATACTTTCTGACCCATAAACGATTTGATAGACTGCTTCAAATAGTGGAAATTCATCAACACAGTTTTGGGCAACCAGTAAATCATGAACTTCTTTGGCCGTTATAATACCTTGAGCTGATTGACCATTCAACAATTCCTTTTCAACTTCAACAGCAGATTTACCAGTGATTGCCATTGTCTTGGCGACACGAACATTACGACCACCTGCACATGTGGTGATTAAATCGGCAACACCAGCACTCTCTTCGCTGAATGTTGAAATTTGACAGTCTGGAAAGAACTTTTGTCCAAATTTTATCATATTTTTGATACCAATTCTCATGATTGCAGCTTTTGCATTATCACCCCAGCCTAAACCTTCGACAAAACCAGCTGCTAAGGCAATAATATTTTTCAAAGCACCAGCTAATGAAACACCAGCAACGTCACTAATAACTCGAACATGGAAATACGGTCTATGAAAAACTGATTTTAAAACCGATTGATCAATATCTAAACCCTGACCTCTAAAATCTGATGGGATATTGTATGCAACGGTTGTTTCCGACCATTTCTCTTTTGCAACTTCAGGTGCCAAATTAGCACCTGATAATGCACCACAGTATATACCTAAATTTTCTGTGATATATGTTGATAATAATTTACAGCCATCTGGAGTGACTTCCAAACCCTTTAAGCAGGAAATAGCTCTTGCCGTTGGTGGAACGTGACCTTTCAATTGTTTACAAATTCGAGGTAAAAACTGGTGAGGAATATTGAAAATGATTAGATCTGCACCTTCAACTGCTTTTACAATATCAGGTTCCGCTACTAAATTTTCTGGTAATTTGATATCTGGTAGATACTTGACATTTTCGTGTCTTGTGTTTATGATGTGGGTTAAATTTTCACCATTGATTTTTTCTTCGAAAACCCACATTCTGACAACTCTTTCAAACAGATGAGGTCTAAGGTGGGTATTTTCACTCACTACTTTAGCAATTGTTGTACCCCAATTACCAGAACCGATGACAGTAATTCTAAATGGGTTTTTAGGAGCATCTGATAACGTTGAATTTGAAGATAGAATTCTAGTAACTTGTTGTAGTCTTTCAGTTGCAACTGAACTACTTGACATTTTCACAGAATTTATTCTATTTATTAAAATTAATCTGTTGTATGATTTTAGAGATTTTTTAATAATTGAGGACATCCGTCACATTTAAATACATATAAACACCCAGTAGCAACTGCGAAGAGTAAATGTCTCGTTGGTGAGGAAAACGGAGCAGAACGGGAAAGGATTTCCGATCATGGGTGTGCTCACGAAACCAACAATTACAATATTTACTGGCAAGACGATAAGTTAGGGTACACTCCTTCTATTAGCTTCGCTTTACTCGGCCTAGACAGAAGTGGTATAGAGCTATTATGATCATTTCTTACTTTTCATGAAAGTAGCTGGCAACTGTTGTATTTTAAGATCTGTTAGTCTAAATCACCAACTGTATGCCCCTCTAATAAATGTTACTCATACTTCCGACTGATGACCATGATAACAGGTGTCGCAAACGTCGCATGTGTCGACATCGCAGTCGTCACCTGTGTCTACGCCACTAAACCAAAAATTTTTTTTATTTTTTTTTAGTTTCTATCCTTCTTCTTCGGTTGCTCCGACAACCTCAATGGTAACCCAAAGTAAACAAAAACAATCCTTGATTTTCAAAGTGAACTTATGACTTCTCTTCCTTTCAATTGGAAACAATTTATCAACAACATAGAGAAATAATTAACTAAAAATGCTTTCCTTAATTAACAGAACGTCACGTTTAAACATTAATACTAGTATTAGAGCATTCTCTACCACTACTTCCACTTTAATCACAAAATCAACAACCGCTGTAAAACCTGCGAAAAAAGCCAAAAAGACAACCAAACCAGCTAAGCCAGCTGCTAAGAAAGCTCCAAAACCAGTCAAAATAGGTGAGTAAATTAAGTTTTTTGATGTTACTATTTGAATACTGACATGAAAATAGGTCCAAAACGTCCATTAACAGGTTATATTCTTTTTTCAAACTCAATTCGCGATGAGATAAGAGGCCAAAATCCAGAGTTAAAAACAACAGAGATTTCGAAAATCCTTGGTGAAAAATGGAGATCATTATCAGACTCAGATAAGGAACCATTTTTAGAACAGCAGGCCATCAACAGAAAAGCTTATTTTGAGGAAAAAGAGAAACTACCAAAAAAAGTTAAGAAACCATCCTCCTCTTATATCAAGTATTTCAATGAAATCAGAAGTGATTTGAAATCTAAACATCCAGATTTACCTTTTGGAGATTATGCTAAAATAGCAGGACAACAGTGGAAACAACTGGATGATGCTACGAAATTAAAATACAAGCAAAGATTCCTTGATGAATTGGAACAATACAAAGCAGAGAATGCTACTAAATAATCGAGCTTGCTTAATTCACAATTTCTCTAATTATTATGTATTTTGTTGTTTATCTAATATTTTGAACGCTTTTCTTTTTATATTAATGCTGTAACTTTTAAATACACACCTCTAGCCAGCAATATGTATCTATCTACCTTAGTACCCGAAACTCAAAAACATATGCAACTATATAATTAACCAGTATAAAAACCAACAAGACAGTTCTCCAACATTCTCTCAAAATTAACCCAACTATGGTATTTGTTGAACAACAACGTACCATCTTTACCAGCACACTTCATTAGTTCATCAACTCCACCTGGATGGAACTTTAAGTATGGCGTTATATTATACACTTTTCCGCCTAAAACTGTCCACGAGTCTGTTAACAAGTTGTGTTTTTTCAGATCCTCTTTGGTCACTCGAAGAGGAAATTCAGAAGGGTTGATACCACGAAGATTCGAACCACCACGATTCAATCTTGCCCAATCTAAAGGTGAACAGCCTTGTTCGAGATGAACTTTTTTTCTTGGTATTTGCTGTTTGGACGGTGTCGAAGATGCCCGTTGAGCTGATCCAGACAATGGGTATAGTGGAGGTGGGTTTATTGGTACTCTTAAACGATCCATTCTTGTTTCTGTTTATTTGATGGTATTTGTTAAACTCTTTGGTTTTGTGATGGCGATGACATCTTTTTGATAGATATTGGTCTTGAGCCCTGGCCGAAGGGGGAACATAGCAAATGTTTATTCATCAATCAATGAATGAACTTGGCGAATTTGTTTTGATCAAGAGTAAATGACATTTTTAGATAAGCTTCTAAATAATGTGAATACTTTTGTTGATTTATCGCTTAATAAAAACAACCAATACACGCAAAGCATAACGAACCTGCTCATACTTAATAAATTAGATAAGTCGCATTCATTGTCTGGCTTTCTAAACTATCACTACTTGAAACATTGGAAATTCAATTCTTACAAGAACAAGCAATTAATGATATTGTATTCAAGTCTGATTCTTATTTCAATATACATATATTCACCATCACTTCCTTTTTTCAAAGATAAAAACAAGGACAAGGACAAAATGTTTTCAAAGAGAATTGATAAATATACAACTGGTCTGATAAATAATCGAAACGATTGTTTTGCGAATTCATCAGTTCAAGCCTTTGCTTCATTACCTCGGTTGAATCTGTATTTGAACGATTTCATCAAACAGTATAGTTTGATAAAAAGATTGCCTATTGATTCAAAAAACTTACCAAGTGTCCGTTTACATGACGGGTTATCAACAATAGTATTTAGCTTACAGAAAGACACAAATTCAGTTAAATACTTGTCGGTGTGGCCATTCCTTCAGGTTTTGGAAAAAATATACAATGCTAAGATCTCATCTAGCCAAAATGATGCCCAGGAGTTAATTCAATTAATCTTGGAAACTTTGGAAAATGAGTACAATAGCTTGAAGGCATTTATAAGACGTTCTAACATTAACATAGTCCTGAACGATTTCCCATTCAACTCAGAATTTGGCAGCCAGTTGACTTGCCTTTCATGCTTGAACCATTCAAGAATCAGCTATTCGAAATTCAATATTTTATCTTTGCCTGTTCCACAGGATTCAAATTATGCAAAGCTAAGTGAAATTTTCGAAAAAAATTCAGTTGAAAGAATTACGGATTACAATTGTTTGAGATGCCAGATAAAAGCAATTTTGAGAGTAGAAGAAATAAGATCACTGAATGGCAAATCCAATACAGTTGAAGAAAACGAAATTATTAACAAGTTAAGAGATATAGAGAAGACAGTTTACATAAACGATGACTTGCCTGATGAGTTACGTTCGTATATTTCAAACTATATCAAAGAAGGCTTTGAAGCATCAAATTTAAGATCGTCTATTGTTAAGAAGAACACAGTTGTTAGAAGCCCAAAAATTTTGGTCGTGCATTTATCAAGATCTGTATTTACTGATTATTCTGTATCAAGAAATTCTTGCAAAGTTGAGTTTCCTGAAATTTTTGAGCTCGATGTGGATGAATCGCTTGTCCAAGAGCTTGATGAGCCTGAACGACCTGAACAACCTGAAATTGATAATGATGATGATCAGCAGGTTCGCCCACAAGTTATTCGTACTGATTCAAAAGTCTTATCGAAAGATGAACAATTTATTGAAGACATCAATGACTCTGATTTAATTCAAGATAATGCTGCAACTGACGGTGAAACGAGATCAATTAGCAGTCAAAAATCTTCAAGTTCCAATGGCTCGTCGTTGCAATCAGCAAAATCCTCAACTTCGTCATTGTCACAAATATCCGCTAATGAAGAACTGAACTCTATTAGAAGAACAGTAAAATACAAATTGAGAGCAATGATCAGGCATCAGGGAACCCATTCTTCAGGCCATTACGAGTGCTACCGCCACAAGCCAGATTATGTAAAAGATCTTGTCAATAATACTGTCATTAACAGATCTCCTGTTATAAACTTTGGTAACGAAGAAAAACTAGAGACAGTGGATGAAAACACTAACCTTAGTACTGATACATTAACAAGAAAAAGCTCAACATCAAGTAGGATTAAAAAAATGGTTAGTAGTCGCTCTTCAGTAACTAACTCAGATAATGAAGATTTGAGTGACGAAGACGACTCAAGCCGTGTTTCTAGATTCAGGTCCCGAATCTCTAGCATGGTGTCAAGAAGAAGTTCCATTAGTCACGATCCTAATGCATTTTCAGGCATATCAGGTTCACGATGTGGATCAGTAGCAGATTTTGAATCAACTTCAATAAATCCAGCTAGCTCCTTGATAACAAATGAACAATCCGAGGTGACTGTATCGCCGGTATTATTAAAGAATGAAAACATCAATGGTGACTTACAGAAAAATTCAAAATTAAAGAGACACTTCAAAAATATTCAGAGTGTTATAAAATATCCATTTTGGAGAATTTCGGATACTGCCATTACCGAAGTTGGACTGAATGAAGTGTTGAATGAAAAGCAAGCTGTTTACATGATTGTATATGAGAGACTATCATAACACTGAAATACTTAAGCTCGGTTCCATTAGAGAAATCATGCCAGGTTAGCACTTAAGAATATATTCAAAAAAGAATCTAATCGAATAAATTTAACAGACTAAAAAAATTAGTTATAGTGTAGTTATAATCAGTAAACAAGATGGAGCTAGAGAATCGAGAACCATTTTGTAAACTACTAATTGGTAAATATACTAATAGGCTCAAATACGTATTTATATACCCACAGAAAAGACTACTCAAACATGAATTAAAATAAAATAAAGAGAACAAATGAGAATTTGGTAGCGAATGCAAAAAAATGTAAGACTTATTGGATGACAAGAACCAGATCACCAGCATCAACCATATCACCATTAACGTGGCAGATTTTTAAAACTTTACCATTTCTTGGAGAGTTAACAACCATTTCAGTTTTCATAGCTTCAACAACCACTAAACCTTGACCTGCCTCAACAACATCGCCGACTTGTACTAATGGTTTCCAGAATCTACCAGAGTATTCTGAATAGACCAATTCTGCATCTTCAGGGTAGGTTTCCTGGACAACCTCTTTTACACCATTTTGCTCTAATTCTTCATTTGCTACTTGAATCAATCTTGCAAATTCTGCTGATTTTTCTCCTTTTTGACCGTCTTGAAATTTCTGAATCGAATCAATATTTTGCTCAATCCATTTTAGATACTCTTCATGATCAAATACAGATTCTGAAAAGTCAACTTCAAAATGACCATGTTTACAATCATCTGTGAATTTGTCTAATTCTTCTTCGCTAACTGGATAAAACTCAACCTGGTCAAATGGTGTCAACAACCATGGTTCTTCGCTATGGGCGCCTAACTTCAGTTTATCCCAAATTGGAATAGTTCGACCGACTAATTGATATCCACCTGGTGAATCCATTGCATAAATACACATATACATACCACCAATACCAACAACACCATTTGCTGTATACGTTCTTGATGGATTGTACTTAGAACCTAATAATCTATGACGTGGATCCAATGGAACGGCGCATGGTGCACCTAAAAATACATCACCTAGACCTAAGACCAGATATCTTGCTGTGTACAGCATATTTTTGACATATTCTCTTGAGACATCATTAACATCAGCAATAAAATCAACATTGTTTGGCAACCATGGTGCTTCGGAGCGAATAGTTTCTTGGTATCTTGTAACACAATCTAAAGTTTTTGAATCTTCAAATGCCATCGGCAACTTGAAAATTTTTGATTTGATTTTCCATTTTGTAGCAAAAACAATTTCACGTTCATAAGAGATCAAAGTTTCGATTAATCTTGACTGAGAAATCAAGTAACCATCGAATTCTACCAAAACCGATCTAACCCCTTGAGACATCTCAATAATACCAACAGTTTGATGTGAATTAACCAATTCAATTAAACGATTAACTCTATAGGAAACATTCAGATCCATCTTGTTTCCTCCATATTCCAACAAAATATAACGATCACCTGCTTGACGGTAAGTAGCCAATGGAGCATCATCAGAAGCTTTGAAAGTTGAGAGCACAGGATTCTCTGGTTCTGACAGGATTTTCGAGATTATTGGGAATGATCCATTTAATGATTTAATAACATCATCCTGATTTCTTTTCAGCTCTCTTGCAGTATCGTAAGAGATTGGAACAAATTGAATCAGATCACCAGGTTTGACTTGGCCTATTTTCCACATTTCAGCATCTGCGACGACAGCTTGACAAACAAATCCACCTAATGAAGGACCATCACATGTCAAAATGACAGGTTCATCACCAGTGAAATTAATAGCACCCAATGAATAAACATAATCATGAGCATTTGAAGGGTGTAAACCTGCTTCACCACCATCTAATCTTGCCCATCGTGGTTTTGGACCAATTAATCTAACACCAAATCTATTGGAGTTGTAATGAACTTTCCATTGTTCACTGAAAAATTCATTGACAGATTCAGGTTTGAAAAAGTCTGGAGATCCATGTGGCCCGCAAGTAACACCAACTGTCCACTCTTTGGCAGTAGTAATCGGAGTGAACAGAGATTTTGGAGCAGCTTTTGGAGCAGTTTCTGGGGATGGTAAAGTACACGATTCCAATAAAGGTTGACCCAAAAATAGAACATCACCCAATTTCAATACTCTACCGTTATAACCACCCAAATTACCTAGGGCAAAGGTGGATCTTGAGCCTAAATACTCAGTGACATCGATACCTCCCCTTATAGCCAGATAGCCTCTACAACCTGATTTTAGTTTTCCAATGATCAATTTATCACCTCTTTTCACAGCAACTGGTTCATACATTGGTTTCAAAACACCATTCACCGTAACTGGGGCATCACCACCAGTTACTGAAATTACAGAATCTGTATGAAATAACAAAGTTGGACCATTGAGGGTTAACTCAATTGCTGGTGCAGCGCTGTTATTACCAACGATTCTGTTTGCAATTCTAAAAGAATACGAATCCATTGGACCAGAAGGAGGAACACCAATTCTCCAATAACCAGTACGACCTGGGTAATCTTGAACAGTAGTATAAGCTCCAGGAGCCAAAATTTCGAAGGCATTAGCTTTATAATCATAAGAGTCTAAAACTTTCGTAGCAACTTTAGCATCGGCAAACATTTTTGAATTTGCAATTGATCTTAAATAATCAATGTTGGTAATGCAGCCATAAACAACTGTCTCGTTTAAAGCTTTTTGTAGTTTCAATAGCGCGTCGGCACGATCCTTACCATGGACAACTATCTTAGCTAATGTTGGGTCATATTCTGCACTAACCACAGACCCTTTAGTCACCCATGTGTCAACTCTTGCCCAACTTGGGAACGAAACATCAGTTAATTGACCTGGTGAAGGCATAAAATCTTTCACAGGATTTTCTGCATATAGTCTAGCTTCCATTGAGGCACCAGTAACTGTTATTTCTTGATCAAAATCTGGAGCGTTGTCAGCTGCGATATCCAACATCCATTCAACTAAATCCAAACCAGTGACCATCTCAGTGATAGGGTGTTCTACTTGTAGACGAGCATTTACTTCCAAGAAGTAAAACTCATCTCTTCTTTCATCATAAATAAACTCGACAGTACCTGCACATTTGTAGTTCATAGAAGAACCCAATTGTTCTGCTGCTTTTCTCATTTTTTGTCTCGTTGCTTCTGGTAAATTTGGTGCTGGAGTTTCCTCAATGATTTTTTGATTACGACGTTGAAGTGAACAATCTCGTTCACCTAAAGCAATTGCTCTACCGTATCCATCACCAAACATTTGAATCTCAACATGTCTTGCATTTTCAACAAATCTCTCCATGAAAACACCTGAATCACCAAAATAAATTTTACCTTGATGTTGAACTGTTTCAAATACTCGTTCGATTTCTCCTTCATTGTCAACTTTTTGTAGGCCAATACCACCTCCACCGGCAGTTGATTTAACCATCACAGGATATTCTAACTTCGCAGCAAATTCCTTAGCTTCTTTTGCATTCTTGATCAGACCTGTTCCTGGAACTAATGGAACACCAGCTTTTTCTGCGATTTCTCTTGCAGAATGTTTTAATCCTAGTTTTCTAATTGCATTTCCAGAAGGGCCAACAAAAACAATACCTTCTTCAACACATTTATCAGCAAAATCAGCATTTTCTGAAAGAAATCCGTAACCTGGAATGATGGCTTCTGCACCCGAGTCTTTTGCAGCTTTAATTATTTTATCGATTGATATATAAGTTTCAGCTGCAGTTGTGCCGTGTAGTGGAACAGCAACGTCAGCATCCAAAACATGTTGAGAATATTGATCTAAATCTGAGTAAACAGCAACAGACTTGATCTTCAATTTTTTTAGTGTTCTTATAATACGAACTGCAATTTCACCCCTATTTGCAACTAAAACGGTGTTGAACGGCTTTTTAGGTTGAATGGAAATAGATTGAATATAGTTTCGCCATCCACCAAATTCAGTGATATCTTTTGTTCCTTTCTGTTTATACCCTACTTCTTCACAAATAAAAGATTTAACCCATTCACCATCTTCCAGTTCAACAGAACCAATACCTAGTGGCTCAGGAACCATTGAAATGAAATCCCCAAATCTTTCTTTTGGGACGGAATACACTTCTAATTGAATTTTTGATCCGATGTTTGAATCATCGACTCTTCTTAAACCGGGTTTCAAAACAGGACCATTCTTAGGTAGTGCATATAGTCTATACTTTTTTGAAGTTTTTGGAGAAGAGAGCAGAATAGCGTTAACTTTCTCTAACTGCCAATGTAACTGCATTCCTGACAAATGAGCGCCAACAACTGCTAACTTGATTGATTCTTTGAGATCAGGCTTTGGAACAAAAAGTTCATCACCACCAGACGTTGTTTTACCTGTTGCACCGATTGGTCTTTCCGAACCAAAAGCCACTTTCAAATAACGATTAGCTAGTTCCAGTAGAGCGTAATCCGTAAATTTATCAGCAACTAACGTAATACCATTTGGCAAGCCGTCAGATCTGAAACCCCCAGGAATTGCTAACGCTGCCATATCTGCTAAATTGACAAAATTTGTCCAGGTTCCCTGTCTTGAATTAACCAAAACGGGTTCCTTTTCAACTTCCTCCAGGCTGGGATTAAGTGGACATGTAGGCAACGCCAAGACGTCAATACCTTTTAATAATTTTTTGACTTTTTGTAAGATACCTTGACGTTTATATTCATATTTAAAGGAGTCTGCAGCATCAAACTTTGTAGCTGTTTTGATAATACCAATAACTGTTGGATCTAATGTATTTGATGGAGGATTTGTTTCCAGAAAATCTTTCACAGCAGCATATCTTTCCGCTACCCATGCGCCTTCATAAAGACATTTGGCTAAATCCAAAAGATCAGTAAAATCGATAGTAACAATATTGGCACCGGTTTTCTTTAGATTTTCTATCGCATTATTATATAAGATTGGATTTTCTTTATCTCCAAACCATGGAACTTCATTTGGGATAGCAATTGTAGGATTCGATGAGAATTTGATCAATGGATTTGACGGTAAAGATCTTGAGTACTCATCATTTTCAAAATCCGGCTTTGCCATGACTTGAAAAGCAGTTTCTGCGTCGTTTAAAGTCAACGCAAATATAGAAACACAGTCTAAGGACTTACAAGCAGGAACAACACCAGAGCATGAAAAAATACCTTTTGAAGGTTTTAAACCAATCAAATTATTCAGAGCAGCAGGAACTCTACCAGAACCTGCAGTATCTGTACCCAAAGCAATTGGAACAATACCCCTTGAAACAACCGAAGCTGAACCTGCAGAAGAGCCACCAGAGACATGATTAGAGGAAAAAGCACACGGTGTCTTGCCGTATGGTGATCTTGTTCCCACCAAACCAGTAGCAAACTGATCTAAATTAGTTTTTCCAAGAATTATAGCACCCGCTGCTCTCAATAAGCTAACTACAGTGGAATCTCGTTCAGGTACATATGAGAATGAGGGACAGCCGGCCGTCGTGTTGAAATTTTTAGCATCAATATTATCTTTTATGGCAACTGGGACACCATATAGCGGCAAGTATTCTTTGTTTGATTTCGACTGCAAAATATTCCATTGGTGTTTCAAGTTTTCAACTGATGAGATCGAGATCCAAGCAGGATCAACAGGTGCAATTTCTTGTGACTTCAGTAAGTCTGCCAATGTTTTAAAAGAGTCATCAGGGTTTGATTTGGAGTGGAATTCTATCCATTCGGGAACAGTCCAGCCAATTGTAGACATTTCTAGACAGCGCTTATTTCTCTTTCGATTTATCTTAGATAGGTTATACTGGTATTAGGCAACCTTTGGTTTTCTTTGAAATATAGAATAGAATGATCTGAGATGAAGCAATAAAACAAAAATTAAATAAGAGCAATACTTCTCAATCAAAAAAATATAACGACCAAAACGAAAAAATTTGAAAAAAAGGATACAATTGTTAATTTATAAACTTTTAATTTTACTCGATCAATTTTCTCTTATCAGCCGGCGATATACTTTTTCTTCGAAAAGGACCACATAAAAACTGAGAAATTTGATTTGTCTTTTTCCAACGCCGGAGATCTCTCAATTTAACAAAAAATGGGACAAGTATGTGTCTTCAAGAAAAATATGTGATGATATATGTGTGAGATACGTATATAAGACCAACAGCAAACACAGGTTTGCGATTCAGATGACGAGTTCATTTACGCTCCGGGGACAATCAAACTTTTGATTGATATTAGATCAGTTATCTTGAGATAACAGTTTCAACAAAAGTGCTCGTGATCATCCAGCTCCCCAATAATTTCTATTTTTCAGTCCATTTAGCCTTCTATAACCTGCATGAGTTGTGTTGCTCTTATAATTTCATTAGTAATAAAAGAGACGTATAATGAGAAATTTTTTTACTTTTTTTGTTTACTTCTACTATATTAATGATTTAACCTTGAAAGGGAATCTTGTGTTTTCGTACTACTTTTACAGGAATAATTAAATACATTAGCTATGGCCGATAATATTTCAGTTCAGTCTAGTAAAGATTCAGAACTACTGGATACGGTTCGCTCACCCTTACCATTTGTTGCTGGTTTGCCAGAGCCAGGAAACAACAACAATAATTCAGAAGGTTCAAACTTGGGCAAGACAATATCAATTTCGTCAGTATGCCTTCCTGAAGAGTCAATAATTGGTAATTTAAGAAAAAGCTACACCAGAAGACACTCTAATTCAAACAAAGAACAATCAGAAGCCGCAGCATATGTATCCTCTTTGAATGCGAGATCGTTATATGGAGATGGTTTAGCAGATGATGAGATTAATTTACGTAGAATATCAACACGTGGGACTATTTTGAATGTTTTGAGTGATAGGGTTAACGAAATAGATGAGGTGGATGGTAATAAAGAAGGTACGGCTGGCGTATCAGATGCTGAATCGCAATCCATCAAAAGAACCCAGTCAATATATGACAAGGCAGTTCACGAAGAAGCTTTACCAACTTTGAACGACGGTACCGAATTTCAGGGTATCGATCCGGAGCTGGTTACGTGGAACGGTGATGGAGATCCAGAATATCCTAGAAATTGGGTTGGTGCCAGAAAGTGGAGATCTACCGCAATTGTAGCATTATACACTTTATTGTCGCCTTTTGCGTCAACAATGTTGTCTCCTGCTGTTAAGAACATCAGTTCTGAATTCAATAACACAAACGAAACAATATCATCTTTGATGGTTTCGATCTTCATCTTAGCTTGGGCAATTGGGCCTTTAGTTATTGCGCCTTTTTCAGAAATGTTTGGTAGAAAAATCGTCTTAGACATTTCAATCTGGTTATTGGCTATTTTCAATGTCGGTTGTGCTGTTTGCCAAACTACTGCTCAGATGTGTGTTTTGAGATTTTTGGCAGGACTTTCGGGTTGCGCTCCAATTTGTATCGGTGCGGGTGTTTTGGGGGATTTATTTGACAACAATGAACGTAATGGAGCAATGGCTTTATACTCCTTAGGCCCAACATTAGGCCCTTGTATTGGTACTTTAATCGCAGGATACATTGTTCAATATACCGGTAACTGGAGATGGTGCTTTGGTGTTTTATGTATTTTAAATGGAGTTCTCGCATTAGCAGGCACTATATTTTTAGAAGAAACATATGCTCCTACTTTATTAAAAAGAAAAGCTAAAAAATTAAGAAAAATAACGGGCAATGAAAACTTGAAAACTATTTACGATATAGTCACTGGTGAAACTACATTTGACAAGTTTTATTTAAACATTACAAGACCAATCAAATTATTGTTTACTCATCCAATGGTGTTCGGATTAGGCGTATTCATGGCTATCGCTTATGGTTGTTTATATATCCTGATTGTGGCATTTCCAACAGTTTGGGGTACTGGTGTCTATCATTTTCCGGTTGGTAACGCTGGTTTAATGTATATTACATTGTTACTGGGTTATATAGGTGGTATAATGTTCTTCACCTGGTTTGTTAATTTAACTTATGCTAGAAAAATTGCTGCAAACAATGGTGTTGCTAAACCTGAATTTAGATTACCAAGTTTGTTATTTGCAAACATCCTTATTCCAGTTGGATTAATTTGGTTTGGTTGGGGTGCTGAAAAAAAAATTCATTGGTTTTTTACAGGTGTCGGTGCTACAATTTTTGCAGTTGGATTAATTGCAGTATTTCAAAGTATTCAGAATTATCTTATTGACATGAATCCAAGATTTGCGGCTTCATCAATTGCTGCTGCGTCATCTTTTAGATCGTTTTTTGGTTTTGCATTTCCATTATTTAGTCCAAATATGTTCGCAAATATTGGTTACGGTTGGGGATCAACTATTTTTGCTTTAATCAGTCTTTTCGTTGGTTTTCCATTCACTTTATTTGTCATGAGTCCATACGGTGAGAGACTGAGATTATGGGCGAACAAAAATATGGAAAGAGATCAAGCCAAAAGAGATGCTAAAAATTTTAAAAGACTACAGAAATTACAAGCCAAAAAACTAGAAAATTATAAAAAATCGGAAAAAAGCAGCGGTGAAGAAATAGAAACCGACTCCAATTAAAGATTGACAATATTCATTTTATAATTTTCATAAATTGTATTTAGTTCAAGACAGGTTTAATTTTTTCATTTACTTAATCGTTCATTCTATTCATTAATATTTAGCTCTGTAGAATTTGTCCGATCAATAGAAATGTCCGAATATCTTCAAATATGCACCAGAATAACTCCGGCGGTAACTCATTATGTAATATATTATGTAATCTTCTTTGAGACGGAATTACTACTATCTAAACTAATACTAGCACTCGTGATCAGAAAGTTGAAATCGGGTTAAGAATTCACAGATTCAGCATAATCTTTGCAGTTCCTTTTATAATCATCAGGTCTGTTCCGAGATGATATTTGGAATATAGAGCTTCTGCCATGGACAGAAAATGATAAAATCTGAAAAACCCTAAAAAGAATCAGTGTGAGCTTAACCAGAAAGTTTTTAGGGCTCAAAATCATATAGTTACCCGAACTCTAATGTTGAAAAAGATTTAGTATATATTTAAAGAGAAAATTTTTCTTTTCTATTTTATTTCTTTAGTTTAATTGAATAAAGACACAGCTTTGAAAAGAATTTAACGACGATAATAGCTAAAATTGTGAGTATACCTTCAATATATTATATCCGATTTACCTATTTGTCCGCTCACTTTTGTTCTTATTGAACTATATTGCCTAAATGATGATAACGTTGTACCTTCTTTCCCAGTCCGATTCGACCATGACGACAGGATTGTCTAACTTGTCATCGCATTTTTCCTTCGGGATTTCGCGTACGACTTATACTAGCCAGTATTATACATCTCTGATTTAGTCATATATTTCGATCAAATTTTATTGTGAAGGATTAATCTTCGGGTTTACTAAAGAAATAAAAGGAAAATACTAACTTTTTCGAAGGATGGATTAATTTTGTTAATATTGTTGTGATTTCTTTTCTTGTTGTTTCGAAACTAAACTGAAACCAATGTTTGGCCAATTTTAATTAAAAAGTTTCATTTTATATTTTTTTAAGGTGATGAAAATTCCATAAACATTCGCAGTTTCCTCGGTAGCGTACACTTGAACCTATTTGTTACGTCAGTGACCGCCCATTGACCTTCCTAGGATGTCTGATTTTAAAAATATAAAATGATAATCTTTTTGATTAATGGTTGATACTCATTTTTTTGCATATGAAGTTAATTAATATTAAGTTTACAATAAATAAACCTTACCAGAACTTATCCTTTAATGTAGCATCATCTAGAAACCGGTTTTACATGTACACTTCTTTTAAATATTGGTAATTCAGCTACAATTCTATAAAATCTATGTTCACTATTATTACAAATTCAACACATCGACGCCCTGCGAGAAAATCTTATTTACAAATACCAAATGGCTTGGTTTTCCAATTCTCAGCTTCATCCCAACATCTTTTTTTTCTATTAAACTGTTCATCGTGTTCATCTGTTTTGTCTTTGTTCTTTCCTAGCTTCATTCTTTTTTTTAGATTTTCTAAATCGTTGGTGATTTCATCAGCTATTATTCTTTTATTTCCATCAATATCACTGTCATCCATATTATTTTCCCCTGCTGGTTCTTTACTATCTGAAACTTTTGCTAAAAATGACAGTTTCGGTAACTTCAAATTAAATTTTTTCATGTTTTGCAGAATCTCATCTATTTTGATTTTGTTTTCGTTCTTTAACTTGAAATTTTTAAATTTCGTTTTTTTTAGCGACTCCAACATTAGGAGGTTGAAGTTGTTTGAAAAATTTGATAATTTTTCAACAATTATATATAAACTTGACTCATCTGTTATCAACAGTTCACAAAAATAATCTAACCAGTTCATTGCAAACGTGACGTCAGTTTCATTTTTGAACTCAAAATCCAATTCGGTACCAACTTTACCAGAGTTGTTTTTGTTAGCAAAGTTATTCAGTTTCTCTATTACATACCCGAACAAATTGAATAAATAATTTATGTCGGAATTTCTAACGAATTTCATTAAAGGATCATACAACTGTTTCAGCTGACCGAAGCTCACAGATTTCTTGTGAACTATCAAAGTATTCTTAAAAATCAGTACTCGATCTAAACTTTCAAATTCTTCATCATTTGATGTAAAAGTCTTCAGTGCGTTCAAGCATCTCCAGTATTCTTTACCCAACTCAGTTGAATCACCAAATTTGATGATTTTTGTCAAGTTCTGTCTCCTAATTCGTCTGTAAATTCTAAAGTTCTCTTTTATTTTATCTATTTTTTCAACAGATACTAAAGCCTCGTCACTATCATCTTCATTGTTTATAGTTTCATAACTCTTGTTACTCCAGTAATTCTCAAATAGCCAAAGTAGAGCATCATTGCTGCATCTCCTCAATAGTTCCAAGCTTGGTAGACTTTCATGCGTTCCCGAATGTCTGATCTCAACAAAATATGAAGGCAAATTGATATTCTTTGCCAATGTATGCAATGGAATTGCGTATATCGACTGTTGTCCGGGATCTAACAGTCCATTAACAAACCTGATAACAGCCATGGTGTATGAGAGTTGAAGCACTTCCGAGTTAAGTGTTTTTGATTCGTCAGCTAAAATAGAAGATGTTAATAAAGAGGTTGACTCAATTGAATGCGGTACTCGTGATTTCGCGATATATGATTTAACTTTCTCAATGGCACGCTGACGATTATCGGTTTCGGAAAAATTGTAAAACCAATCTTTCAATTTCTCCAGGTCATTCGGAGATCTCCAAGCAACTGCCCTGGGGTGTTTATTCATAGCTGTTATGTTTGTTCATCTAAAAGCGACTGATATATATATATATATATATACATATACATACATACATATTTGAGAAGAAAAAAAATTACAGTGCACAGGAGGGTAATTTTTTTTCGGAAGTTAAATTCATCTAATATAATGTACAGACTTTTCTAAACATTTTCTTGTTCTCATCGTTGTTGAATGGACTAAAAGTGTTGAGCGAATTCGAACCATGTATTCAGATGAATTGATAAAAACATATCATGTGTCTGACTGAGACTAACTGTGAATCCCAAAGTAAAGCAGATAATCGTATGACCGAGCATCTATAGTTATCTGAATCCAGAAAGCAGTAAAATCAGCAATAGTAGTATAAATATTGGGTGATATAAAGACGAAATATGTTAATTCTACCTACCAGATCAGTTTAAAAATGGATTGTTTATTGTCTAAAGTTGTAAGAATGTTTCGTTGCTCATTAGAGGCTTCTGCCTCTTTCTTTCATTCCAGTGTAAAGTCTCACTGATTCTATCAAACCATGCATTATTTGAGTTTGTTCTGATACTAGGTAGCGGAAACCTACTGGCGGTTATAGTTACAAAGTCACCTTTTTGTAACTCAACTATATTCTTACCGTCAAAAGAGCACCATGCGGTAGACCTGGAATCATATGGCACACCTAATCTCAAGATAATACTTTCTGGAATAACCAAAGGTCTAAATGATAACGTGTGAGGACAAATGGGAGAGATTAAAATTCCCGGGATTTCTGGATGCACTAATGAACCACCTGCACTCAATGAGTAGGCTGTAGAACCACTTGGTGTAGAAATAATCAATCCATCGGCATCTGCTGTAGTTAACTGATCACGATCATTAAATAGCTCAATTGATGTCATTACAGGGTTTGGACCTCTATCAACCACTACTTCATTGAAAACTGTATAAGTTTCTAATATTCTATGAGTTTTGATTGACAGATGTTTAATTTCTTCATTCAATTTTCTATTCTCATTGTCGCATTTCTCTGATTTGTTAGCTCTCATTAGAGTACATTCAAATCTCATTCTGATTGAGCATTGATAACCGTTTTCAAATACGTTTGATAAAATTTCTTCATAGTTTTCTATTTTGAACTCGGTCAGAAACCCTAAGCTTCCCAGAGAGAATGACAAAACTGGTGGAATAATGTTTTGAAATAACCAAGACGAGTATAAAACGGTACCATCGCCGCCAAAAGTAATCATCAAATCAAATGACTCAGGTCTGTAAGAACAAGAAATGCCACTCCAAAATAGAATTCTGCTTTCGAACGAAGGGTTTTCCTTTATAATCTCATCATATTTAAAAGCTGAATTTTCTTGTAAAACATTTTGAACGTAAATATTAATGTCGGGACTATAATTCAGAAGAAACTTTGAAACTTGATTTGCATAACCTATAGGGGTGTCGTCATAAATCTTAGTGATCAAGATAATGTTACGAAATTTTGTTCTAATTTTTGCGTGATGTAGGGTTCTTTCAATCTCTCTAATACTACCGATCATTTTACCCAATTGTCTCTTTGTCATTAAAGCTGAAGAAATCGTTGCAAGATCATGTTTGATGTTCAAGTGGTCAATGCCTTCAATTTGATTAAACACATCAATATTGTTCAAGTTTGCATTTAACAGCGTTGGAATTATGGAATTCGAGCCTAGTGATACTCTTCTGTTTTCGCATGGTATTACCGGAGTCGAAGGATCTGAATTTGATGACGAATCATTCACCTCTTCTATTATTTTTTCATTATCCAAAGGATCATTAGTCGGGTTCAAATGATAACTGTTTAGTTTCTGTCTCAACTCATTGACGTCTGTTTCCATGTTCGAACTTGCCATATTTCTTGATAATGTGCCCTTGTTCTCTCATATATATACAGCTTATCTCAAAACTTCTAAATATCAAATTGCTATGAAGTGATTGCAAAGTAAAAAGTCACAAATAATGTCCGTGGTAAGTATTCCCTTAAAAATAAAGCAGCAATAAGCGTTGGAAGGACGTGTTAACTAGTAGTCAACCCAGCACCTATAGATCGATCTGTTACTATTGTTTTATGTGTTCTTCGAGAACCTCTGCTTTTAGAAAATATATATCAGATTAGTCACTGATTAGTTATATATATGTGCCCTAACCAGTTTTTCTGTTTTCTATTACCGATAAAGTAAAAGTACATAATAGTCTTAACGACAACAGTAATTTGAATACTACAAGAACAAGGTTTTCAACTTCCGCTATTACCAGCGCAATTATACACGCCCTATTCTTAATTGCTAATTCATCTGTAATTTATTTGTTGAAGTTTTCACAATAAAACTTGAACCGCGGTATTCTTCGAAATGGCTGAACAACCACTAGCCCCTGACGAACAATCGAGGCTCTTGCAAGATTCCATACAAGTTATAAAACAGCAGACAAGCTTGATGAAAAAATGTCTTGAAACAAAGGGTAAACTAATGGATGCCTTGAAGCATGCGTCTAATTTCCTCTCTGAATTAAGAACTTCAAGTTTAACTCCTAAACAATACTATGAATTATATATATTGGTGTTTGATTCTTTGAATATTTTAGCAGTTTTTCTGAAAGATAACCATCCCCACCATCATTTAGCAGACCTATACGAGCTAGTTCAATATGCCGGAAATATTTTACCTAGATTATATTTAATGATTACCGTTGGAACAGTATACATGTCAATTCCAGATTCACCAACCAAAGAAATTATGAAAGATATGATCGAAATGTGTAGAGGTGTTCAACATCCCATCAGAGGTCTATTTCTAAGATATTATTTATCTCAGCGTACCAAAAATTTAATACCATTAAAGTCAGATATCCAGGACTCAATTCAGTTTATTACTACAAACTTCATCGAAATGAACAAATTATGGGTTCGACTACAGCATCAAGGACCTTCTAAAGAAAAAAACAAGAGAACAAAAGAAAGACAAGAACTACAAATTTTGGTTGGCTCAAATCTGGTTAGATTATCACAATTAGACGACGTTGATAAAGATTATTATCAATCTTTTATATTGCCAACTATATTGGAACAAATAGTTCAATGTAGGGATGTAATTGCGCAAGAATACTTATTAGATGTTATTATTCAAGTCTTTCCAGACGAATTCCATTTAAATTCTTTGGATGAATATTTAGAGTGTTCGAATAATTTAAATCCCCAAGTTTCAATAAAGAAGGTTTTAATTACTATGATTGATAGATTAACCAATTTTGCTAAAAGAGAGTCAATTGATTTTGAGAAATTATCTTTAGAGGAATCACAGATTCAGTCGAAAAAATTATCAGAAGACAAACCAGTAGATCGGTCTAACGATGAATCGAAAGATGATGTAAATGGTGAATCAAAAGATATTTCTGAAACTGTTTTTAAAGATATTTCAGAAGATGAACCAAAAGATCAATCGAAGGATGAATCTGAGGATGAATTGAAGAAACAGTCAAAGGATGAATCAGAAGAAGTGTCCTACATCCCAAGCTACGATTTATTTCAAAAGTTATGGAAACACATCAACCGACTAGAGGAAACTAGACCAGATTTATCACTTGAAGAAATCAGTGCATTATTGGAATCTTTATGTCGACTAACTTTGACATGGTATCCAACGAATCATCAGAATGTTGATTTGATTTTTGAGTTTGCACTGAAGAAAATGAATGAGCTGAACGAAACATCTACTCCAGCTTCAGAACAAAATTTCGAATTACTACTGATCGCCCCAATCAATTACTATAAAGAAATATTGAGCATCTTGAACTTTAAAAATTTTTATCAATTGTTGAACACTCAATCAAGTAAAGTTCAGAAGATCATTTCAAATGAAATTATAAACAGTTTATTACATCATAAGCTCATAATTTCAAAACCTGATGACGTTACTGGAATTTTCAAACTTCTAGAAGTTACAATAAAACCCGAAAATGATACAAATACTACCTCTTCAACAGCAACCAAAACTTCTGTTTTGTTTGGAGATGATACCAATGACTCTGTTGAGGTAATCTTAGAACAAGAAAAACTAACTAAGATTATTCATTTGTTGTATAACAAAGATCCAACGGTTCACAGTAAATTGTTGCAGAATGCTAAAACTTTACTCAGCCATGGTGGTCCCAACAAAAAATATACATACCCAGCACTATTCTTCAATTCATTGAAATTGGTGAGAAGGTTGAAAAATAACGGACTATTAGGCAGTCTTTTTAAGTTCATTTCAAGAATTATAAATGATATTTATACAATTGGTAGAATTGATTTGAGTTTCAAATTGAATATATCAGCTGCAACAATTGCAGATCAAGTCAAATCTGAGGAAGCATCATACGAATTTCTTGCACAAGCATTCACGATTTATGAAGAATCAATAAGTGACTCAAGATTACAGTTTCAATCAATTGTTTCAATCGCGGGTACTTTACAATCCTGCCGCAATTTTTCAAAAGAGAACTATGACACTTTAATCACCAAATGTGCATTACATGGTTCAAAATTATTGAAAAAACCGGATCAGTGTAGATCTGTCTATCTAGCATCTCATTTATGGTGGTGGGTAGAAATTCCAGCCTTAGGCGAAGAAGAAGGAGTCAGCGAATTTTACAGAGATGGTAAAAGAGTTCTGGAATGTTTGCAGCGTTCTTTAAGAGTAGCAGATGCATGCATGGATTCTTCTGTTTCGATTGAACTATTTGTTGAAATTCTGAATAGGTGTCTGTATTATTTTATTCACGGAAACGATTCAATTACCATTAAGTATATCAATGGGCTGATTGAGCTAATACAAACCAATATAAATAACATCTCGAACGAAGGTGCTAATGACAGTCCAAAAAAGCATTTTGAAAGAACATTGGAATATATTAATAGCCAGAAAGAAATCGATGAACGGTTTCAGCTTATTGTTTGTTAGCATATAACTTCTTACGTCTTTCATATTTCCATAAAAATAATACCTCTTGTCTGTTTTATTAAAGCTTCCATATTTTCCAATTAAAAAAAAATCTCAAAAGTCTGCCTTGTAATATATTCCTGTACTTGTTGTTTGTTGTTTGTTGTTCGTATTAGTCCTTATTTTTCTGTTAATTGATGGAAACATGCTTTAAACTCACGGTTGTGTTACTGATCTCTGCAGAGTTTTAATAAACGGCTTCTATTTATAATGTGAATACAGAAGTAAGTCACCCTGTATCTCTGTGCACATACCAATAATCCAAATGTAGTCTTTTTTCTGGGGAACTTTTTTTGTGGAATTTCAATCAAGATTATGACGCTACATTTACAAACAAAAAGTATTGCACAACTATATTATCGAACTTTTTTATTCAAAGCCAAAGCAGAATATTCTTCAATATGCCGGTTTATACAGTTTCCCATGTATGTTTTTGGCTTTTTAGTTGTTAAACAAATGGCGATATGTAATAAATTATATCGCTGCTCAACGTCTTTTTTTATGGTCTAACAGTACTAATTATATAGGTTGAAAATGTGAGGATATGTGTTGTAATGGTTGGATTACCAGCAAGAGGTAAATCTTTTATCTCTCAAAAAAGTATGTGGGAAGTTTTTTTTTTTTTTTGCAGTTATTCTTTGTACTTTTTGCTAACACTTGACAGTCGTTAGATATTTATCATGGCTGTCAATCGAGGCCAAATCTTTTAACGTTGGTAGTTATCGACGTCAAACAGAGTCCCATCCAAACGCAGATTTTTTCGATTGCCATAACGAATCTGGTAAGAAAATTAGAGAAGAAGCAGCTGCTCATGCTGTAAAGGATATGATGCAATGGTTCAATGATGAAGACGGAGTTGTTGCAATTTTGGATGCAACAAATACTACAAGGGAACGAAGAAGTTGGATATTGAAGTTATGTAGAGAAAATCTCATTGAGCCAATGTTTTTGGAAAGTTGGTGTGATGACGAAGATATAGTTATGAATAACATTTTAGACGTTAAAACAACCTCACCAGATTATAAAGGAACGGATCCTGAACTAGCAGCAAAAGATTTTGTTAAAAGGATCGAGAAGTACAGAGAGGTCTATGAACCCCTGGACACTGAAGCTGATAAAAACTTAACCTTTGTCAGATTGGTGAATGTTGCTGAAAGAGTTATTATAAATAAGATTGAAACTTATTTGGAAAGTAGAATTGTTTATTATGTTATGAACTTACACATTAAACCAAGGTGTATTTGGTTATCAAGACATGGTGAATCAATGTATAATCTTGAGGGTAAGATTGGTGGTGATGCTGATTTAAGTCCAAGGGGATTTGAATACGCAAAAAAACTACCGCAAATGGTTCTTGAAAGCGTTGGTGACGAACATCACAACTTAACGGTATGGACATCAACTTTGAAGAGAACACAGCAAACTTCGAAATTTCTGCCTTATAAACAGTTGCAATGGAAGGCCTTAGACGAGTTGGATGCGGGTGCATGCGATGGTATGACTTACGAAGAAATTGAAAATAAATTTCCAGAAGATTTCAAGGCAAGGGACGATAACAAGTACGAATATCGTTATAGAGGCGGTGAGTCGTATAGGGATGTTGTTATCAGACTGGAACCAATTATTATGGAATTAGAACGTCAAGATAATATTTTGATCATTACTCATCAGGCTGTTTTAAGATGTATTTACGCATATTTTATGAATGTTCCCCAGGAAGAAAGTCCATGGATGTCAATACCACTACACACACTGATTAAATTGGAACCAAGAGCATATTCAACCATAGTGAATAGGATTAAAGCTGATATTCCGGCTGTTAGCACATATAAGGAAAGGGGAACAAGTCAGTTGGGGGAACAGCTTGGTTGTGGTCAAGGATCTAAAAACTTTATCAACAACGCCCCGGAAGTCAAAAGACCTTAAACTCTCAATATATCGTATCTTTTATATATATATATATATATATCATGTATTATGTTTTTGAAACTTTTTATATTTTTGACTCATTGTGTAGTCACGTGTTGATAATTTAGTTGAAATTTTTGGTGCCGTATAAGATTCTTATATCAAAAGAAGAAGATGTGTAATTCACATAACTCCCTTTTGTTGATAGGATTATCAAAGTCTATAATTTAGATACACTGAAATGGTAGTTTCAAGGTTATTCTCTAAAAAAAAAAGAGCTGAGTCAACTTCGAGTGAGGACACACCTCGAAGAAGTTCACCAAGCTCATTGTCATCAGTAGCAGTTTCTGACGATTCAATATCGACAACTGCAAACCCAAACCCTCCATTACCACAAATACAGCCGCTTATATCACCACCAAAGGATACTGGAAGTTCAATGAGGCCATCAACATATCAATCTTCACTTTTTTCAAGAGGAAGAAGAACTTTTAATTCATTATCAACTGGACCTTCGAGCAGGAATTCTGATATAAAGCAGCAGCAAAGTCTGCAAAACTCCCAGCTACAACAGCAACAGAATATTGATAGCGTTGGTAAACCATTAAGAGTATTAAATGTCGACAGATTTAATGAATTAGCAAATACAGAGTCTTCATCACCGGCAACTTCCCCTTCAAGTACATATGTTATTCCGAGAAGAAGAACTTCGGATAATGTATCAACTGTCTCATCATCACCCAGTAATACAAGTTTAACTCTGGATATAGTTCAAAGAGATTTAAGAATATTAGATGAAAATTTAATTGGTTTGGTTGATCAAGTTAATCAATCAGTGTTGGATTTATCGAGAGCTGCTATATCGGCAACCGAGTTTATCAATTCAATAAATTATCAAGCTCCCATAGGTTTCAACATAAATATAAAAAATAACATATCGTTAAGAAGAATTATAAAAGTGTTTTTACATTTTGTGGATAACCTGCTGAAGCATGATGTTTATTCAAATTCAAGATCATTATTGATTAGATCGTTTATTGATTTTCAAAAGAAACTGAACTTAAAACTGGAATATGATATAAATGGAACATTACCCCAACTAAGAAACTTCGCAATAACTAATGAAACGAACCAAAGCAAAGTTTCCAAAATCATTGACCAAATATCTAATGTAGATTCGTCAAATATATCAGATCAAGATGGTTCATTTATAGCACCAATTTCAAGAGGTTTGTCGAAGAATTCATCAATCATTTCAATTATGTTTGGTTTTCCGGATCCACAACCTGAACATTTTGAAATTGTAAATGCCCTTTTCTCATTATTTCCAGATATTCATTTCTTTTGTGTTAAGAACTACATAAAGCCATGTAGCGGCGGTTTTGTTCCACCATATCGTATCCCAGCTGATGAAAATGCACCACCAATATCATTGTCAATTGCTGCGGAAAACAATATAAGTCTGAGTGGTACTTTAGGAGGATACTTATCACCAAAGATAGATCCTAATGATGAATCACTGAAGCAGTATGCCGACTCAACTTTTGCCATAACATGTGCACACGTTTGTTTGACTGAATCTCAGGATTATCCATTTGTGTCCGTCCCATCTCCGGTTTTAATCAATTTATACAAAAAAGCGTTAATCCAAGAGAGAGATAAGTATTTAACAAGCTCAAAGGAATACATTGGTTATGATTCAGAAATTTCGAAAATAAAAGACACAAAAGAGCCCTTCGGACAGATTGTATGGGGTGAAAGAACGGTTTTCAAAGACACAATTTCGGACATTGCCATAATCAAAGTCAACAAAAACTTAAAATGTATTAATTATCTTGGAGACGACACAACGTTTCCTGATCCATCGTTAAAGTTTCAAAATTTGTACATTAAAAAAAAAATTGATAACGTCAAGCCTGGCCTAAAGGTTTTTAAATATGGATCCACTACTAAGTATACCACTGGTGAGATCAATGGTCAGAAATTAGTATACTGGGCGGATGGTAAAATACAAACTAGTGAGTTTGTAGTTGCTTCACCAAATCCAATGTTTGCAAGTGGTGGTGACTCTGGAGCTTTCATTTTGTCTAAACTGGAGGATGAAGTTGGTTTAGGTGTTGTTGGTATGTTACATTCATATGACGGCGATTTCAAACAGTTAGGGTTGTTCAGTCCGATTAATAGTATTCTGAACAGACTGAAAGAAGTGACAGGGGTTTCATGGGAAATCAGTGTTGACAATTCAATATAGTGGGATGGTTTATACTAGATATCTGAATGTGTTTATGGAAAGTTATGACTATAGTATAATCAATTAAGTAGTGACTAGTTCGTTGTTGGTACTATTGTAGATGCTGATCTCAGCCGGGTATCCGTTTCTTTTGATGTCGAATCGAGTAGAGCGGAAAAAAGTTTGTAGATAAAAACATCATGAACACATTGAAAACATAGGTAAAACACATATATAACGAGAGATTAACAAAAATGTCTACAGATTGGACTGTTGATCCTGATACAAGAAGAAGACTGCTAGCGTTGCAAAAAATTGGTCCAAACAAGAAATGTTTTGATTGTGCTGCCCCAAATCCACAATGGGCATCACCAAAGTTTGGTATATTTATATGTCTTGAATGTGCTGGTGTTCACAGAGGGTTAGGCGTTCATATTTCGTTTGTCAGATCAATAACCATGGATCAGTTTAAACCTGAAGAATCATTAAGAATGGAAAAAGGTGGGAATGAAAAGTGTGCAAATTATTTTACAGAGAACGGTATAGATTTAAAATTAGACCCAAAAATAAAGTATGATAATCCAATCGCTGAGGACTACAAGGAAAAGCTGACTTGTGAGATAGAAAATAGAGAGTTTGTTGCTAAACCACATTTGGATTTTGTTCCGCCTTCCTTGAACACACAATCTGACAATATAAAATCATCAAATTCAAGCAATGCGCAAACTCCTTTATCATCTCGCCGTGGTACACCAAGTTTACCTAATATGCAAAAACAAAAAAATGAAACATACTTCGCAGAGTTAGGTAACAAAAATGAAGGAAGACCTGAGCATTTACCTCCATCTCAAGGAGGCAAATTTGCTGGTTTCGGTAACACACCACAACCAAATTCTTCTTCGCAGAAAAATGGTTCATTAGCTTCATTTACAGTCGATAATTTCCAGCGTGATCCATTAGGAACTCTTACAAAAGGCTGGGGTTTGTTTGCATCAACTGTTGCTAAATCAGTTGAAGAAGTTAACGAAACTGTTATCAAGCCAAATATCGAACAATTATCAAGCAACGATATTGCTTCTGAAGCCAAAAGAGCGATGGCTCAGTTTGGCCAGAAATTTCAAGAGACAAGTTATTACGGCTATGAAGCTATAAACAGTTTCACTCAACAGCAACAACAACAACAGAACGGTCAATCTAATAAATTTGGCCAATTATTCGAAGGTTTTGGTGGGGATACAGAATCATTAGCTGCTGAACCCGCCTTTGGTATGAGTCGTCCAAAAGAGAAAACTAAACTTGTCGGTCTGAAAGGAGGTAAGAAAAATAGTGAGTGGGATGATGATAAATGGGACAATTTTTAGCTTTTTTTGTGAACACATACTTATATTGTACAATAGTTTTGTTTAAAGAACTCTTTCGTGTTGTTTTTTTGATTTTTTTATCAGTAAATAAATTGGTGAATAATTTGGTGATACACATATCTAATAAATTTAGTTTGCTATAGTAACATTTTAGTTTGAATATATCGTATCTCTTTAGTTCAACTACAAAAGAAAAGATACAAAATTAAAAAAAAAAATAACGACAACTGCAGGACTCGAACCTGCGCGGGTAAACCCAAAAGATTTCTAATCTTTCGCCTTAACCACTCGGCCAAGTTGCCTAATATAATTATATAGAATGCTTATTCTGTTATATAAACACATATACTATATTTTGGTTTAATTAAGCATTGAGTAGTTCAATGCGAAGACTACAATTCACGTTCTAAATATATTAAACTATTATTGAAAGAAAATACACACGTCGAAGTAAATTATAAATACATATGTCATAAAGCAATTATTTTAGGTAAAAAAAAATACGAAACAACGTGAAATTCATGAATTAATTAAAGATGTTTCCTGAAAGGAAACAATAACGGGGATAAGTGATCAAATAGTACTTCACCATATGTAAACTAACAAAATTAAAGCTGTTTTTTCTCTTGATTATTTTTTGCCACTTTTTTCGCCAAATCTATTGATCACCTCGTAGAGCACGAATAACAGCTGGTCTTCTCATCATGTGCTTTGTCCATTTGTAAACTTCCGGAAATTCAGCTTTGATATTGATGCCAATTCTATCAACAACATTATTCCAGGGAACAAATGCCAGGTCTGCTATCGTTACCCTTTCACTGACGAGCCAAACTGGATAATCAAAAAATCTTGATTGAGAAAGAGGAGTGGTTCCAGCTGAATATGAAGCAGCATTCTCAGTGTCCAATTCCATAATCAAGGCTTCTCTTTTTTCAGCTAAAGCCATTTCAATAACCCCATAGACTCTTCTAACTTCATCAGTATACCTTCCAACAGCCGACGGAACGGGTTGTGAATGAAAGTATCTAAAATGTAAAGCCTGCCCAATCATTGGAGCGTGTCCACTCGTTTGAAAAAATAACCAGCTTGTAATTTGCGATTGTTCCGATAAACTGTTAGACCATAGAGAGCATTCTCCAATTTCCTTTAATTGTTTTGCAACCAAATATAGAATTATTGATCCAGACTCCCATATAGCTAAATTGTTGTCCCTGTGGTCAATCAGTGCAGGTACTCTGGCATTTGGATTTATAGCTACAAATTCAGGAGCTCGTTGCTCACCGCTATTGAAATCCAAAAAGATAGTACTATACGGCAAGTTTAATTCGCTAAGAATAATAGCAACTTTGAAACCATTTGGAGCTGATCTATGAGAAAACAATGTAAACCCTTCATCAGGTTGATTCCGGAAAAATTTTGTGATTCTCGATTCTGAATGTGCTGCTAAATTTGGTTGATTTATCAAATTTGACTCAACTTGTTTTGAGCTGTTCTGGTAATTTATTTGTTGTTGCTCTTGTTGGTGTTCTTGTTCCTGCTGTTGTTGTTCCTGTTGCTGTTGTAGTTTTTGATTATCTCTAATGTTTACAGATTTCAAGGCGTTCGAGAGATTCGAAATAGTTGGTTCTCTGCTCATTGTTGATGTTTTTTGGTTAGAAATAAAGAGTGTATGTTTCTAATGTGATATCCTCAAATATAAGTGTAATATGAACAAGTAGTGATTGGATCAAAATTGATTTTTTGTTACGACTGTAGTTGAATAAATATTTTTCAATCTCAAACTGTGAATTGTTAATTAACACTTGTTATATTTGAAGAAAAGCAGTGACTATTTTTGACAATGGTGGTTTTCAGCAAATATCAAGATATACTAGTGTCCAAAGTAATTACCGCCCAGTTGCCTGAAACTAATAAATTTTCAAATAATACAAGGTTAACAAATTTTTCGTCAAACTCAAACAAATTTATCACGATTAAAAAAATGTGGTTATTAGGTTTTTTGTACAATTGTCATATTATTTTTTTTTCAATTTTCTTAAACGGCATTAGATTTTTCAGATACGAGGGGTCATTGCATTCAATTCCGGCAGCTGCTCAACATTTGCCTCATTTCATCTTATTGGTGGAAATAGACACCAACCTCACCGCCGATGAGTCCTCCGTCCCGATAGTGTCAACTCATTTGTGAAGCAGATTACAACATCAATATGAGATCCAAAAGCGTATATTATTGGCGTTATTGAAGTGAGAGTGTGGTAAAAAATTATGTTGATTGTAGTTCTTGGCTCGGTTCAGAAAATATAGGTAGAGAGCCCAAAAGCAGTAAGCCAAAATATCCCAGAATGCCATACCATGTTTGATGCCAGTCAGATAGCCGGCTTTCCAACAGCCATAATAATTACAGAAATCTCAAATAAATCATCTACTGGCCATAGTTGGTGAGTTCTCTTCACGATTTACAATCATGACTGAAACACTCACTATACCAACTCTAAATACAACTAACTATAAATTATACAGCTCAAAAAAATGACCTCCGTTTTCAAGTTGTAGTTAATACGAAAGATGATAATGGATGGAAATTGTAAGTATCGAAGTAGCTAAACGTTTTAGAATTAGCTGAGAGTTAGGGTAACCTAACGACAATTTATTGACGCATGACGCAGTTTGCGTCACAAACTACCAACATATACAACAGGCGTCGACAGAATCATCGCTAGAATCAGTAACTATTCTTATATAGGTAAACGAAACCTATTTATCCACATTTATCACCCTATCTGGAATCTGGGTGTCATAATAAAATTTTAAACAACCTTTTTTTTCACTGATGTCTAATTGATAACTATATATAATTTATAGATTATTAAGATGGGCATGCTTATAATTTCCCATACCAGCTAAAAGATGTAAACTAATAGAGACAATACATATCTTTGAAAATTTAGAGATCACATCGACAGTTCAAGTTTATATAAATAATAGAAGATTCCAATTTGCACTATGACAAAATAATAGTTCTTTGTATAAATCGATCTTGACATACAGAATTCCTGTGTGTGCCCGGAAAATAATTGAAATATTGACAGAGAGGCAATTCACCGTTATACTAAACTTCGAAAACAGCAGGGTTTTACTGACGTTGAGCTTTGGTAAAACTGAACTAAGCAACTCAAAAGTTTTGTTCTTTTTTCCAGTCTAATCGAACTAAGTCGATTTTATGTGTATAGTTGATAAGAACTTTTTAAGTAAAGAGTGAAAGCTCGCGAACTAGCTCGATAGAATAGCTACTTGATTTTATCGTCTTAAAATCTCCTAATCTTTTAACAACATGACATAACAACATAACAAGCAGCATACGAATTACCTTAAAAAACATGTCTGAACCGCAAATTCATCAACAGCAGATAAATGCAGTATGTCTTGATTTGCTTATAAACGAAATAGTCCCATTATCAATCAGAGTTTCGAATGAGATTAAACAAAAAAATTCTCAAAATGAAGATGAAATTAATGGTTTAATTCAAAAGTTCAAACATATTGGTGGTATTGAACCTTTGGAAAGTGATTTAATAGACGATAAGGAAGTCATACTGAGGGTTGAAAACTATGGTTATTCGATTGGTTTGAGGATTTGCGAACTGTTAATATTTAATAACACCGACAATGACATTCTGAAGAACTTAGAGCTGCTTAATGTAATGAAGTTTATATGTCGTGATGTTTGGAAAAATCTATATGGAAAACAAATGGATAATCTAAGAACTAATCATAGAGTAAGTTTTGTCAGTTTTAAACTTTGAAGTATTCAAAGATGGCCAATAGAATTCTAACAGCATACAGGGGACATTTGTTTTACTTGATAATGATTTTCAATTGCTGAAAAATATGGATAGTGCAAAAGGACTAGAAGATACAATAAAGAAGAGCAAACCATATCTGTGGTTACCGTGCGGTATAATTAGAGGAATACTGACAAGTTTTGGTATTGAAAGTTCAGTAAGTGCTGAAATTTCACAGTTTCCATCGGTTTCATTCAATATTCAGACAACAGTCAAGTGATGTGTTTTTAAAAGAGGTTTCGTGTCATAAGGTTAAGGTGGTGAACAACAGAACGAAATCAAAGAACTGGTTCGAGGTTTGCCTTTATACTATATGAATATGTTCAACAAATTTGTTTCAACCAAAAAACCCATATGCATGTATAAATATATATAAACTGAAACAAAAAGATAAAAACAAACTATAACCACCACACAATGCCGTAAGGCTTTTATGAAACACCATTAACTCTCAAATCTTTTAATGTAAATTTCATCTATTTTGACCTTTTCTAATTTTCTCTTCAAATTATACTTAAACTCTTCCCATTCTTGTTCAACTTTTTTCTTCATGTAATTTTTTTCTTCTTTACTCAAATCCTTCCATGCATTTCTTGAAGCTTTGCAAATAACTGGAAAATCCCAATCGCAAAATCTTCTTTTGACAATTTTTCTAAACTCCAGGTATGGTGAAGTTGTAGGAACTGGAATCTCTAGCATCTTGCCTATTTGATAAGGAGTCAAGTTATAATAAGATGGGTTCTCGCGGAAAAATTCAACAGTAAAGTAATCTTTCTTTGTATCAGAGAATTCGTTCCATTCTCTTCTCACAGAACTTTTAGTTCGCAGACCACCATATGACCTATAATAGTAATCGAAAACCCTCTGATGCTCAAAAATTGAGTTAGTAATTAAAACACGACAATAGTTAAAATACACGCTCACTAGATGTATGTTTGAAAATTGACCTAGAGTTGATGAATAACTTAGTAACTTCAGCTTTAGCAGCTGTTGTAAAAAGCATCTTGAAATCAATAAATCATCAAAATTCAAGAAGCTACGATGAAATGTCTTCTTTTAAGTGCTAGAAATTTGATTTGTTTGCTTTGATTTTGTTTATAAACTGTTTGAGACAGGAAATATATACGCCTTGCGGTTGATTCAGATTTGGGTCGGAATACCATATATGTAATTTCGAGGAGAGAGTTTTCCTATAGTTATTCCAATACTAATGGTGTTAATTATTTAACTATAAATCGGTCGTTTTATTTGAATCTTGGAGTACTATGCGGTATATGTCTTACAAAACTATTCAAAAAAAGAGTTTTTGTTAGTGTTTTCAAAGTGTCAAAGTTCAGTGGTTGATCGTGTAACATTGCCTCTCTTATGCGAATTTCTTTTTTTCTTGTACTTATCCCTAAAACATATACTGAACAATAACATTAATCTTGATACTTCATTTGTCAATATCTAAAATATTACACATGCCTGGCCATAGTAAGTATAACTCAGTTAAATGCTCCAATATTGTTTCTGAAAACTAACTAGGTACAGTCCCTTTAATTTTAGGAGCTGCAACGATTATTGCTCTCAGTAGTGCAGCTTACCATGAACGTGAAACTATATTTGAAATCATTGATGATATAAAATATGGAATCGACCAGTTTGTTGAAAAAAGATCAAAAAGAAAACTGATGGTAGCAAACAGTTTTGTTCATTCCGATGGTGATAAAGGTGAAGGAATCTACAATGAAGGGTATAGAGAATCATCCAATAACCAGAAATATAACAGATCTGCTCATCCAGCGCCTAGACAAGAGCGCAAAATACAGTCTTATAGTGATACTGAAGACTCTGATGACGATTTATGGACAGTGTCACAAACTCTGAACGCGAAAGGACAAACTTCAGGTGTTTATTTTCCACCTCATGATTCGAATATCAACCGCAGTGACAGTACATTTAAAATCAGAAAATCTAAGAAAAAACAGAACTATGTTTCTGGTGAAGACTCAGAAGCTGAAACTGAATTAGAAAATCCCTTCGAAACAAAAGCGAGCATAATTTTATCCTCAGATGATAGAAAAAAATTAGATATTCTGAGCTTCGATAGTTCCGGGGATGAAAAAGGCTCCTCTACAAGTTATTATTTAATCGATTCTAATACTGTGTCTACGACTTCTTCAGGTGATGAAACAGAAGACTCGTTTGTCAAGCAATAGTGGTTTATATTTATTTTATTTTCTAGTGATTTTATTATTATTTCAAATAATATCGGTTTTCTACGGGTTTTGGTTCTTGTTAAGGATATGTGTTCGTTCAGTGGTATTTAATATGGTTTAGTTTATGTTCTCTTATATAAATTTTTCGTCTTCATGACCTTTTTTTCAAAAAAACTTGTAATCATAATACAACTCTAAGCCATTTTGAGCGACTTTTCGTACATAACTAACTCTATCAGGTTATGAAATAACAATTAAACAGATAATCAATAACAAAACAACGAGAACAACTAATATTATACAGCTCCATTTTCTTTTCTTTTTCTGATAAAGCTCGGCTTTAACTAACTGTTGAGCTGCATTTTGAGTGTTGTTTGCTAAGTTACTTAGATTATTTTCAATTGTATCAACTTGTGCACCTTGTTGCTGAACCAAATATCCTAATTGTTTGTATATTGCATTTACTTCTTCAACTCCACTGTGTGCCTTCTTAATTTCTGCAGCTCTCTCTTCTACTAATATTGAATGGAAGTCTAGTTCGTCTTGAGGCACCGTATACGAGACATGCTGCTGCTGCTGCTGTTGTTGTTGAAATAATGGTGTCTCTTCATCAATAGTTTTCTGATTCAAAGATGAGGAGATCTCTCGCCGTTCTTGAATAATTTGGCTATTTAATCTTTCAGTAACAAGTGCAGAATTTTTTTTCTCAACATAATTCCTTTTTATAGAGTTAAACTTGTTTATCAAATTTTTGAATTCTCTTCTCAGCTTTTCCTCACTGAATTTATGTGGTACATTATCTTGATTGTTCTCGTTTTGTGAAACATTCGTAGAAATTTCATTTATTAGATTTAGCAATTCGTCTTTATCAGATTCACAGGCTCTGATTAATTCTTTGTCGATTTTTTCTCTTAATAGCAAGTTGTCTCTTTTTGTACCTAGTAGCAAAGTCAATTTTTCAAGATTCATAACTCTTGCTGCAAAATTCGACAAAAGATTTGAAGTTGTTGATATTAGTGTTGATAATTCTGTATTTGGTAAAGATGCTGCTGCCAAAGGTTCTTTTTGTGCCTCCACATCGATATCCAAAAATGACATCTCGTATTATTGATCAACCTGTATATGATATCAAACTTTATTTATCTGGCAAGTGGGTTTTTTTTACTGGACTACAACGACAACACTTTAGTCCAAAAGGTGGTTTCACCGGAGGGAGAATTATTATTTTTTTGGCTTCCTAGCTCTTTATCAGTATATTTCACCGCCACATACTATACATTCACCGCCACACAAATTGTAATTTCAAACGGGCAAATAAGTCAGCTGACTCATGGACTACATATCGTGTTTCAAATTTCGTGTCGCGTTTTTTCCCTTTCTAGCAGCACACGTAATTCAAG
>JAJMCJ010000042.1:0-53378 GCA_030572875.1 Wickerhamomyces kurtzmanii | reverse complement strand
AATCGTAATAACGATAATGAGAAATAATTCTCGGTGAATAATATTTATTTGCGAGCGGTACTTGAAATAGCGAACGTTCGTAATCATTCAACAGGTTAAATACAGACTCATATAGTTCTTTATCTGTTGAGTAAGTTTCAGGTTCCTCGTCTTCATCAATCTGCAAGCCTGAGATCTTACTCAAAACCTCTAAGAAGTACGACTCGTTCTCTGACGAGACTGTTTCTCTGTGTGGGAGTTAGTATTCTGTTTCTCATAGGAGTAGATTAATTGGATCAATTGGATCAAATAACGTACAATAGTCGAAGCTGAAACGGCGGGTTTTCCCAATTGGCAAGAAGTTCAACATCAACATTTGCACAGGTAAGCCCAAAAAGCACAACCAAAAAATAAATTGACTTGAACATCGTTTGTTTATAGAATTCCTGTTATTTCCACAATATATCTAGAGAGTTACGTACACGGTGGTTTTATTTGGTAAAAACACCATCGCTTACATAATAACTTAGTAAGTATAAATTTACTACTGATTTGAAGACGATCAGCCCAAATATTCTTGTGTTTTTTACATTTTATATACATTACTGGTATGAAACTACAAGGTGAAGCAAGCAAAATATTTTTTTTTTGGTAAGGAAGACTTGAAATCAAGTCAATACGTTCATGAGACCCCGTATTGACCGGAAATAAAAGTCGAGGTATTCCTCGAAATTCTGTAATTTACACACGGTGGTAAATTCCAGAACATTTCTTTTTTCAACGATGATTTTATTATTCTTTTCTGAAGTGTTTAATCAGATTTGAGAACTGTATGTCATTTATTTTACCAAAAATAATTTTTGAAAAAGGTAGTTTATTTGTATCATCCAATATTAGGAAAATGTCTACTCAACTATGGACAGCTACTAAAGTAAGTACTTTATTTTTTACCAATAGTGTATTTGAGAATCTTTAATGCAAAGGATGAATGGCCGGCCAAGAATATAACTAACATAAATAGGTCCGTAACACGTTTTTGGATTATTTCAAAGAACACGATCATAAATTTGTTCCTTCTTCATCAGTGATTCCATATGAAGACCCAACCTTGCTATTTGCTAATGCTGGGATGAACCAATATAAACCAATCTTTCTAGGTACAGTTGAACCAAGTTCCGATTTTTATTCTCTCAAGAGAGCTGTCAATTCTCAAAAATGTATCAGAGCTGGGGGCAAACACAATGATTTAGAGGATGTTGGCAGAGACTCATATCATCACACTTTTTTTGAAATGTTGGGAAACTGGTCTTTTGGAGATTACTTCAAGGAAGACGCTATTAAATATTCTTGGGAGCTATTAACTAAGGTTTATGGTATTCAGCCTGACAGATTATATGTTACCTATTTTGGAGGAGATGAAAAATTAGGTCTAGAACCTGATTTAGAGGCCAAAGCAATCTGGGAGTCTGTTGGTGTCTTAGCAGACAATATTTTACCAGGTTCCGCTAAGGATAATTTTTGGGAGATGGGAGACCAAGGTCCTTGTGGTCCATGTTCTGAAGTTCATTACGACAGAATTGGTGGTCGCAATGCTGCTCACTTAGTCAATGAAGATGATCCAGATGTTTTAGAGATTTGGAACAATGTCTTTATTCAGTTCAACAGGGAATCGGATGGTTCCTTAAAGTCATTACCTGCCAAACATGTCGACACTGGTATGGGGTTTGAAAGACTTGTTTCTGTTTTACAAGACGTTAGATCAAATTACGATACTGATGTATTCCAACCTCTGTTTGCTAAAATCCAAGATATTACAGGTGTTCGTCCGTATACTGGTAAGTTTGGCACTGAAGATACAGACGGTGTCGATACTGCTTATCGTGTTTTGGCGGATCACGTTCGTACTTTGACCTTTGCTTTAGCTGATGGTGGTGTTCCAAATAGTGAAGGCAGAGGTTATGTTTTGCGTCGTATTTTGAGAAGAGGTGCTCGTTATGTCCGTAAATACATGAACTACCCAATTGGTAATTTTTTCTCAACTTTAGCTCCAACTCTGATTGAACAGGTCAAAGACATCTTCCCTGAATTATCAAGAGATCCATCTTCAATTTTTGAAATTTTAGATGAAGAAGAAGCATCATTTTCTAGAACTTTAGATCGAGGCGAGAAGTTATTTGAAACATATGCTACACAAGCTTTAAAATCATCGGAGAAAACTTTGAATGGTAAGGATGTTTGGAGATTATATGACACATATGGTTTCCCGGTTGATTTAACTACATTGATGGCAGAAGAAGCAGGTTTATCAATCGATAATGAAGGGTTCGAGAAAGCTAGAGTTGAAAGTTACGAAGCTTCCAAGGGTGGTAATAAAACAAAAGGTGCTCAAATTTTAAAACTAGACGTTCACGCTTTAGGAAAACTATCCGATGACTCGATCGCAAAAACAAGTGATTTACCAAAATTTGGTTTTGGAAATACATCTGCTAAGATTTTAGCAATCTATGATGGTGAAAGATTTGTAGATTCAATAACTGAAACACAAAAACAGTTTGGTATTATTCTTGATCAAACACCTTTCTATGCTGAACAGGGTGGCCAAGAATATGATACCGGTAAAATTGTTATTGATGGATTATCAGAGTTTAACGTTGAGAACGTTCAGCAGTATGCTGGATATGTATTCCATACTGGTTTTTTAATTGAAGGAGAACTTAAAGTTTCTAGTTCAGTTATTGCTTCATACGATGAATTGCGTCGTTGGCCAATAAGAAACAACCATACTGGTACTCACATTCTGAATTTTGCTTTAAGAGCGGTTTTAGGTGACGATGTTAATCAAAAAGGTTCATTAGTCTCACCAGAGAAATTAAGATTTGATTTCAGTCATAAACAAGCTTTGACTGTTGATCAACTAAAGAAAGTTGAAGAGATTTCAAACAAAGAAATAAAAAAAAATTTACAAGTTTTCTCGAAAGATGTGGAATTGTCGTTAGCTAAATCAATTACTTCAGTTAGAGCTGTTTTTGGTGAAACATATCCAGATCCTGTTCGTGTTGTCTCCATTGGTATTCCTGTTGAGGAATTGGTCAAAAACCCATCCAATCCAGAATGGCACAATACGTCTGTTGAATTTTGTGGAGGTACCCATGTTGCTAAGACAGGTGATATAAAAGATTTTGTAATTATTGAAGAATCTGGTATCGCCAAGGGAATTAGACGTATTGTCGCCGTTTCCGGTACAACTGCTCATGAAGTTCAAAGAATCGCAAATGATTTTGATTCAGAATTAACCAAGGTTCAGAATATAGAATTCAGCTCATTCAAAGAGAAAAAACTAAAAGAATTAGGTGTTCAGCTGGGCCAGTTATCAATTTCAGTTATAACTAAGAGTGAATTAAAAAATAAATTCAATAAGATTGATAAAACTGTTAAAGATGAAGTAAAAACGCGTCAAAAACTTGAAAATAAGAAAACACTAGAAACTGTCAAACAATATTTCGATGACAATTCTGATTCTTCATTTTTAGTTGCACACGTCGATATAGGACCAAATGCCAAGGCAATCACTGAGGCCATCAACCACATTAAGTCAACTGCTCCAGACAAGTCAATCTACTTATTTACAGGTTCTTCGTCTGCTGATAAAGTTGCCCATGGTTGTTATATTTCAGACTCTGCTATTGCCAAAGGAGTTGATGCTACCATACTATCGAAGGCTGCAAGCGACTTTATTGGTGGTAAAGCTGGAGGTAAAGGTAATGTTTGCCAAGGTATGGGAGACAAAAATGAAGGCATCCAAGATGCTGTCTTTGAAATTGAAAAATTATTCAAAGAGAAATTATCTATATAAGCAGTTATGATCTGGTAATAATTAATGACTATTGTGCATAAACTCTTTTCTTGATACTGCTGAATGTCTTTCTCCCCTTTGTACTCCTAATTCGTACTTTCGCAGTTCACTTGTTGCTGTATTTTTAAACTTGCACATATATATCATATTTATATATATTTATACATAGATATAACTATTTTATTGTATTATATAACTTTTTGTATCTTAATCATACAGACTAGGGTTTGATGCCCCGATTCATTCAAGCCAAAATTTTTTAATCACTCTCTACTAACTAAAACAACGAAGGTAGTATTATAGACAAAGATATAACTAAATATGGTACGATTGAAGGCGAGATATATACTCTTTGATATAATTTATCCTAGTACAACTGAACCACAGAAAAATTATTCCAGGTCGGAATCATTATTACAACTTCACAAAGCAAGTTCGAAAGAAATAACGGGCAAAACAATAAGCAATATAGTTAAAAACAATCTACAAATCTTCTTTGGAGATCATGGGGGTGGTGTGGCAGGCACGAGTTTAAACGTTAAATACTTTTCAGCGAAGACGTCTACGGGAATATTACGAGCTTCAAGAGAGTATTATAAATTAGTTTGTGCAGCATTAATAATGATAAATAAAATTGATGATAGAGATGTGATTGTTCGAGTTGTCAAAGTTAGTGGAACGATAAAGAAATCCGAACAGTCAGCTATTGAGAGGAATAAAAGACTAGTAGGATTGATGAACAAAACAGGAAAAAATTTCAACGATGATGATGATAATCAAATTTTACAGGTTACCGATGATGAATTGAACGACTAAATCACTCATACAGATATCGATACACTAGTTTTTATTTCAGATTAAATTGTTTATTTATTATACAAATAAGTGAAAGCGGTTTATTGCCCTCTTCTTGCCCTTTTCGTATCTTGCAACCCATAATTCTCAGATTCGACATCTCTCATTGAGTCTAAACGACTTTCATCTTTTTGAAATTCAACAGGTCCAGCAGACCTTTTTTCACCACCCGAAAAACCCTTGGTCGTATTCAGAACGTCAAACCTATTGTCGTTTTTGTATTTATTGATTTCTTCATCTGCATCTTGTTCAGAATAGTTTTGGTCCAAATTAGGTCTGTATATGTTATTTACAGCTTCTTGTGCAAACAATGGATTATCGTATACTTGATCATCATGATGTGACACATTACTAGTTGAGGCTTTTGAAAACAGTCTCGAGTCGAATTGGGTCTCAGCAGTTTTGGCAGTTGGTTTTGCAACCCCTAGTGCAACTTTATCCGATATATCACGATTTTGTTGTTTTGCCATTAGTTTTATACGCTGTTCATTACCCATTCTTGACATTCTCAATTCTTTTTCAGCTTCTCGTCTTCGTTCCTCACGGACTTCTGATCTTCTTCTAGCTGAAAAATCTTGAGCCATATCGTTATAGGGATGGCTTGATTCTTTGCTCAACCTTTCCTCTCTTGCTCTCTGAGCCAGTAAACGCAGTTTTTCTTCCTTTTCCTTTGCTTCCTTTTCAGCCAATCTTTTCTTCATTGAATTTCTAACTTTAATTTCCTCCCTTGCCTGTCTATCAGCTGCATCTAAGGCTTCTGCCAGATTCGAAAAATTCTCATCTAATTCGCCTTGTGGCTTGTTTGAAAACTTACCATCAACAGCCAATCTCTTGTCCAATGAAATAGTGAACCCGTTAGGATTTTTCCAGTTCGAAATAGCCGGTGGTATATACCAGGCTTTTTGGTCTTCTTGTGTAAGTTTGCTAGGTGGAGAATGCAGTACTGGAGGAGGTGGTGATGGGGGACGGTTCAGCTGCTTTTTCTGTCTGAATTTTGCAGGCATCATAGGGTCTTGCTGCACATCAACAATCTTTATAACTCTCGAACTTGATTCCTTATCATCTAGAATATTTGCAGAAGTATATCTTACATACGATGGTTTGTTTTTTTCGTTCGTAGGTTGGCCGTGTCTCATTTTACTAGCAACTATAGCGTCTAGAGCTTTTCTTGTTCTTTCTGTAGTTTCTCTAACTTCCTCATCAGACGGCATTGCCACTGATATATTACGAACTCGCTGTCTCAGAGGTATAATATCAGAAAAGGAAGATTGTACATTTCGGTTTGCATTGTGACCTTTTCTTGCAATTATGCTATAATCCGGACCATTATAACTCAGCGAACTTTTAGCTTGAAAAGATGAAACTGTCGCAACTGTTTGTTGACCTGTCAAAGCACCTTTCTCTCTTACAGAGTTTCTGGGCTCAGGAAGAAACGCGTTGACAGATGACATTTTACTTCTCTTGATGATGTTATTGGTATCAACTTTCTGGTTTTATTTTTTTAACAAAATTGTCAGGTGCCAGGGAAACAAACCATCCTTTATACCTTTCGGGCCCACGCTATTATGACCTTCTCACTGATAGTCTGAATGGCCTCGAAGCCATTAAGATCTCTTGATATAAGTAGAGCATGTCTCGCATCGAGTTGATATTTGATTTAGATTTGATATACAATAAATAGTTTTGCCAGCCTGAATCCTTCTGCTATTGCACGAACCTGACCTAGGGAATTTATATCTATTCCTTTAATTTCAGGTCTTTTTTCTTCGGTCAACTTGCTGGTATGAACAAATTTATAAGAAGAGCAATAACTTTATCAACAGCAAAAGATTTCAAGCTGGAATAGAGCAGTACTTCATTTTGGGATTTGTTTTCATTCGAGATGAGAATGACCGATCAATTTTTTTGATCCGAACACACAGGGAAAATTTTGACAAAAATAAAATTGATTTTGACAGAGTGACTGTAGTGCAACAGATTCAGTGGATGGTTTCTTTAATGAGGCAAAATGATAGGAATGCATAGTAGACGAACAAGCTTGGACGTTATCAGGATGTTAAAGAAATCCGCGAGAAGACACATTTCGACAAAACTATTCACCAAAGAAAATGATATTAAGAAAACTTCAAACATAAACAAAGACTTAATATTATCGATATTGAATTCGACTACAACTAAACGAGAAGCCAAAGATTACCTTATTAAGTATTCATCACTGAATGATGATGACCAGAGCGACCTTTTCTTCAATGGCAAAAACGACATTTCTATACAAAACTATATCAAGAACAATGGGAATATTTTAAGATGTATACTGATAAAAATTAAGAATCTGCATACCCTGACACTGACAGAGCTGGATGAGTTCAACCATACAATTGTAAAAATTCAGAAACTGGGTTTGAAACCAATAATTTTCATAGATCCAGACTTTTTGAAGAAATATGACAATTCAAAAGAACCATTAACTTTTAGAAATATCGACGAGCTGTTTAACAGACAGTTAAATTTACTGTTCAAATCTTTCAAAAATCTTAATCTTGTTTCAAAGCCCATTAGGTGCTTAATGGACGTGGCTGGAAATAAATCTACAAAATTCACAGTTCCTGAGGTTTTGATAAATCCGCTGATCCAAAACAATATTCCTGTTATAAATCCTTTTATTTATGATTCTTCAAACAACAGAGAAGTCTTGTTTGACTCGGAAAGCTATCTGATAAATTTTATAGAAAATCTCAACGAATTGAACGCCAATTATAACTATAAACTAATATCGATAGAGAAAATTGTGTTTATAGATCCAATAGGGGGTATACCAAGCGTTGAACGATTCAACAATTCACATATCTTTGTCAACTTATCCCAAGAGTATGAATCGATAGCATCTGAATTGAATATTGGCTATCTCTCTCCATATGAGAAACAGCTACATTTGGAGAATTTACAAAACATGAACAGCTTATTAAATTTGTTGCCAAATTCATCAACCGGAATTATTACAACGCTAAGAATTGCAGTTGAAAAAAACTTTAAACTGAACCCAATTTTCTACAATATTTTAACAGATAGATCGATGATTAGTTCATCATTGCCAAAACATAGCAATGTATCTACAAGTAATAACAATATATCAAAGACGACAATTCTTAAAAAAGGTATTGACATCAATGTTTACAATGATTCACGTATTACCAATTCAATCGATCTATCCAAATTGAAGAAATTGATTGACGAATCCTTCAACAGATCGATTAATATGGAGCATTATTTGAATAGAATTGAAGGTCATATAGCGAGCATAATCATAGTTGGAGATTACGATGGAACCGCTATAATTACATATGAGTCCGATAAGAAAATTGCATATTTAGATAAGTTTGCAGTTTCCAGAAAAATTCAAGGGTCTTTGGGTGTTGCTGATATAATTTTTAACGTAATGAACGAATTGTACAAAGATGAGATTATATGGAGATCTAAAAAAGCGAATCCTGTAAATAAATGGTATTTTCAAAGATCGAGAGGCAATCTGAAATTAGGTGCTGATAATGATTTTAGAATATTTTGGAACGGCAATAAAACTAGAGAAGAAAATGATTTGACAAGCTATATTGAAATTTGCGAGAACATCAAACCGTCATGGGATTAAAGCAATTTCATACGTTAGCTTTTCTTATTTTGTTTATTATGATGTCTTTACCGCAATATATGAGACAATAAACTGAGGTTTGTAGCTCGAGTAAACAGCTTAAAAGGATCCACTTAGTAGTTTGCTAGTCATAATTCCGGAAGCTTAACCCAGACTTAAAAACAAACTAGCTGAATTTACGCATGTTCCATTGGACAGACAACCCTTGAACAAGAAAACTAAATTCCATGAAAGATTCATGCTCGATAATTCTTATACCAATTAATCTAAACATATTTTTACGGTTCGTATAAATTCATATAGTACTCGTATGCACAAATATACAATAGTGCATATATAATGACACTTGTACAATGACAGAATATAGTCTGACTAGTGCCGTGAAATAGCAACCAATTAATGATTTAGCCTTCAATTGTAAGAATTTCCCACTTTGAAAATAATAGACGTCTACGTTTAAGATATAAATTTCTTTTCCTGAATAAAAGAGAGTCTGCTTTTAGTTCAATTTTTACAGGATAGAAATGAATGAAAATTATACTGAGAATATCGATTCAAATGGTGATGTAAAACAGCCAGAAAATGTTTATCAGTTAGAAAATACTAAAAGACAGAAATTTTCTGAAGTAGAAAGCAATGATGGTGAATATTCTAATAGTCAGAACTTTCCACCTTCTGACACGGAAAGTAAATGGCAAAAATTCAAGAACTCATTCAAAAGGTATCAGGTAGAAGACTTAGACCCAAATCTAACAGATTTAGAGAAAGCTGCGATTGCAACAGCAAATTCGCCGCTACAAAAATCCCTCAAGAATAGACATTTACAAATGATTGCCATTGGTGGTTCCATTGGTACTGGTTTATTTGTTGGTTCAGGTACTGCTTTAAGAACAGGTGGACCTGCTGCTGTTTTGATAGGTTGGTTGTTGATTGGCTCAATGATGTATGCAACTGTACATGCCTTAGGTGAACTTGCAGTCACTTTTCCAGTCTCTGGTGCCTTCTCAACTTTTTCCACCAGATTTATTGACCCTTCATGGGGGTTTGCAATGGGATGGAATTATGCCTTGCAATGGTTGGTTGTTTTACCATTGGAGCTAGTTGCTGCTTCAATCACCATCAAATACTGGGACAAAGATGGTCGTTACAACAATGACGCTTGGATCGCAATATTCTACACATTAATAATGTGTATTAATTTGTTCGGGGTCAAAGGTTACGGTGAAGCTGAGTTCGTATTTTCAATAATCAAAGTTCTTGCAGTTGTTGGTTTTATTATCTTGGGCATTGTTTTAGTATGCGGAGGTGGCCCAAATGGTGGGTATATTGGTGGCCATTATTGGCATAATCCAGGAGCGTTTGCTGCAGGTTTCAAAGGTGTCTGTTCTGTGTTTGTTACTGCTGCCTTTTCTTTTGCTGGTACCGAGTTGGTTGGTTTGGCTGCAGCAGAGACTGAAAATCCAAGAAGATCTTTACCAAAAGCTGCAAAACAAGTTTTTTGGAGAATCTTGTTGTTTTATATTATTTCGTTAACGTTAATTGGATTGTTAGTCCCATACACTGACGATTCGTTGTTAGGATCATCCTCTGTTGATGCTTCAGCTTCGCCTTTTGTGATTGCAATAAAAAACGGAGGTATCAATGGACTACCAAGTGTTATGAATGTTGTTATTATGATTGCAGTTTTATCAGTTGGTAATTCTTCAGTCTATGGCTGTTCAAGAACCTTAGCTGCTTTGGCTAATCAAGGTCAAGCACCAAGTATTTTAGGTTATATCGACAGACAGGGTCGTCCTCTAGTCGGTATTGCAGTTACAGGTGTTTTTGGTTTGTTGTCATTTGTCGCAGCTTCTCCTAAAGAAGGTGATGTATTTACTTGGTTATTAGCATTGTCAGGTTTATCTTCAATCTTTACTTGGGGCTCTATTTGCCTTTGCCACATTCGTTTTAGAAGAGCTTTAAAAGCGCAGGGTCGCTCTCTTGATGAAATCGCATATCATTCAATGGCTGGTGTCATTGGCTCTTACTATGGACTAGTATTGAATATATTAGTGCTAATGGCGCAGTTCTGGGTAGCTTTATATCCAATTGGGGAAAGTCCTGATGCTGAAGTCTTCTTTGAAAGTTATCTCTCAGTTCCTGTTGTCTTATCGTTTTACATATTTCATAAAATCTGGAAAAGGAATTGGAAGTTCTATGTTAGAGAGAATGAAATGGACATTGATTCGGGTAGAAGAGAACTGAATATTGAACTTCTGAAGATGGAACTCGCAGAATCACGTCGTAGACTTGCTGAAATGCCACTTTGGAAAAGAATTTGGAATGTTTGGTGTTGAAGGAAGATTGACATTTTGTGTTTCTGAGTCATTTTTCTGAATTAGTTAATTTAGAGTTGTTCACACCTTCAATTATTATTTTTGTAATCAGCAAAAAAAAAAATATTTTTCCAAGACGGTTTTACTTTCTAGGATATAGCTGTACTACAACCTGGAAACCAAAAATTTGATGAAGCCCTCTAATTTTACTACTCTACAAACAAAAACCATACCACGAACAAGCGAGCTTAAATCATAAAATCCACTCATCAAGATAAACAGCTTCATTGTCTTGATCTCCAGAGGGAGTTATCAATTCGTTGGAGCTGAATATTGAGAAATATTGAGTATCATCCTTAATATCTTTGATTTCCAAAACGCTTTGCAAAGTAGCTCTGTAGCAGTCCAAACTCGTTTTCTCAATTTTGTCATCGTAAACCAAAACCTCACATAGTGACCTCACATCATTTGAGACTAATTCAACAGTAGTTATCTGTGAGCTTGTAATAAAATTTAGAATCTCGTCTATAGTTGAATAATTCTTGTAAGTTGAGGAGTAAAGCTGATTTTTTTTGTTGTTGTTATCACTAAAAACGTTTGGAAAGGTCTTATTCGCCACAAATCTCCAAATCACAGTCAATAAGCTATCAATGAATTCGCTATCCAATTCACTATCCGTGAACCATGGACCCCCTGTTACTTCTATTGAAGGCTGTAGATTATACAACATATAGATTTTCCTTGTTGGATGCTTGACAGATTTAACACTTTTGATATACCTTTGGCTCTCCAAGGACTTCAGTGATCTCAGAACAATGTGCTGATGCAGATTGGTTTTAGCTTTTATGGTTTTAGTCCAAATACCCTCTCTACCACTGGCCTCAATATACGAATATATAATCGATTCATCCGAATTCATAGTTGACTTTTTAGCAGCTTCAACAGCTTCGACAGCCTGAAATTTTAGTTGGTCATTCTGCTTTATAAGCTTTATAAGATTTTTGTTCAAGAGCTCTTGCACGATAAGCATTAGATCACTCAGGTTTGAACATTTTATATGATCTTGTAGCTGCGTTTGATCAAAGAGTGTTGATTGCGGTTGATCGAGCATAAAGTCGTGCAGAGACTTGGCACAATCTGACAGCACTGACATTTCGTAGCAATTATATTTGTTGATTAACAAGAGTCACTGGAGAAATTATCCTCAACTTGAACACCTTAGCGTATCTTTAACTAAATACCAGTCTTAAGCGTTCAAAGGTTACTTATTGTTTCTACTGTTGTCTGAAAAAAAAAATTATTTTCAAAGCTTTAGTGTCTGGATGTTTAGTGCCTAATTTTAAATCAAATTCAAGTTTGACAGGCTCGCTATACTTTCTGAAACTATCGTGACCAGTGAAATGTTCAGGAAACTAAAGGCGAAGATCATACATCATTACGATGACAGTGAGGAAGAAGAGTTTGTGGAACGTAAGTTGGAATTTTGAACAAAGGAGGGTGTACGCTAATAACAACAGCAATTTCCAAGAAGCGAAACAAAACGAGTTCTAAGTTAGCTTTTACGCACTATAATGACGAACACCTCTCTGATACTCCTGGTATGTTGTCGTTAGATGGTGACCAGGTGGAAGAGAGTATTGACAATTTGAACATAAAATTCAAGAAGGTTGGAAAGAGAGGAAAGAGGAAATTGAATATTCCACTGTTGAATAGTAACACCGTGGACGAGGATATAGATAATGATGAGACTATGTCTGAGAGCTACAACACGGCGAAGAGTTTTGTGGATACCAATAGCAACAGAATTTCGAGCAGTAGGGATGCAGAAAATAGCAAGCCTGTCAGTTTGGAATACAATACAGATGAGATTATAACAGATCCAGACTTAATAGATAAACTCAATCTAGATTATAACGTGACCCATTTAGAGAACATGTCCATGGAGGAAGACCATGAGTTGAAAGACTCGAAAGAAACAGGTCAAAAGGAGAAAACTTTGGATTTCATTTCTTTGGTGAATGACGACCAGCAGGGACAGGATCAAGATGATAATGATTTTGACATAGAAAATGATGATGACTTGATGGATGATAAATTGCCAATCACCAAATCAGACTTTCAAAATTACAAAAAAGCTCATGACTTGGAAATTGAAAATGCTCTATATGAGGTGTATGTATGAAACTTTATGATGATTTTTAAATATATAACTAACAAATTCAGGGAGTTATCAGATGAAGAAGATATAGAAGAGTGGGAGTCACAGCGTATAGATAACGGAATATTGAACAGCTCAAAAGCAAATACATCATCTAGGAAAAAAAAACTTCCGCTGTTTAAAAGCACTGAAGATGATAGTTTGAAGAGTCAAATCGACGAAATCAAGAACTTATTAAGTTTATATACTGACGAATTGATATCAAATAAGCAAAAACTTCGAGATGTTGTCTTGTCAATAGCTGATACAAAGTCCAAGAAAGAGGATATTGTGAGAAGATTGACTGCAGTCAATAACAAATTTTAAAGATTTACGGTATGTTGATTCAAATAACATATATTGTCTTATCGACATCTAAACTAAACTACCACGTGAGTTTCGAACCGTCATAACCAACGAATGAACCACTTGGAATATCCCTGTCAATAATATTGGAAATTGCACCTTTTGCGCTTTCTTGTGGGGAGATAAAAGACATTTTATCGCTTGAATTTTTATCAGAAAAGTTCGCCATAACTTCTTCACCCATATCACTCTGAACCACACCAGGATGGAATGCAATGACAGTAAAACCATTATCTTTATTTTCCAGCTCCACAGACTTCACGATGTAATTCAAAGCAGCTTTGGAGGCACCGTATGCGGTAACTGTTAGTGGAACGAATGCTCCAATTGAGCCAACAATCGTTGAAGTGAAATAAATAGATCTGGTCTTTCTTTTAAGTAGCAATGACTGAAAACTTTGATAGACATGAATGTTTCCTAGAGTGTTAACTTGCCAATGAGTATAGTAGGCTTCATCCGAAGTATCTTTGACATTTGAATATGAGTTAGCAATACCCGCATTTGAAATTAAAACGTCAGTCCCATCAACTTGCTTATCAATAAAATAAGCGGCTTTATCAGTGCTCTCTCTGGAAGTAGAATCCAATTCAACAATCCGAACATTTTTAAAAGTTTCTGTACAAGCCTGTAATTCTTGAGCTTTTGATGGATCTCTTGCAGTCGCAAAGATAATGTTCTCTTTTGTTTCGGATAATATTTTAACTAAGTTGAAACCAATACCGTTAGCACGATTAGCACCTGTGATAACATAGACTTACTTTAGACATTTTGTTTGATAGATTCAAATCGGGTTCTAAATTATTTTATTCAAAAAAGAATTAGAGATATCAGTTAAACGTGGAGATAGCACTGATATTTATATTTGAAAGAGAAATTAGCAGGTTACTAATACAATAACATTTCAAAACAATTAGGTATACGGGCTACTAAATTCACACAAAAAAGTCGTATTAGTAATGAAAACGAGCAATATGGATATAAACAACTTTGACCTTCTTTAAAACAATTTGTAATCAGAAACACAGATACAAACCTCAACGATCCTTATTTGATCTCTTAGGCGAATGCTGTGTAACTTTTCGTTAGCAAATCTTCTGGTTTATAAGTATGCTCGGGAAATTTTGGATCCATGTAATTTCTAGGTACAGGTATACCAACCATCCAAATTAGCTTTCAATATCGTCTAGTGTATTTTACAAGAACTGCAGTTATTTTGGTAACTACTCTATTCACAATTATGTAATTAAGGTTTGAAGATAAGTAGGAAAGTAACTTACACGTTTTTAAAATGACTTTAGATTCCATCATAGATTTAGGCTGTACTATTATGAGGCAGAAAAGTGAACTCCACTGAAAACGAGTTAATCAAACTTGGTACTTAGTCCATTTGAATAAAGATTCATTTGGATTGATCAGTTCTCTTTCATTTGCAGATTTAAAATTAATTCCTTTACCATCTCCTTGGGCAGCAAAAGTTTGTAAATAGAAGAAAAAGTCATCAAATGAAAATTTAGTGTACTTGGATTTGGCCAATTCAACTGTATTTTCGAGAGTATCGTGCTTTCTTGATAGCTTAACGTTATGAACTGATTCATAATGTTTGATCAGCTTATCAGGTGTTATCAAATCAGAAAACACTCTAATTTTATTTGGTAAATCTTCATAGTTCGGATTTGTCGCAATTGACGCAACTGAGTTACCAATATCTTTGAAAAAAGAAACGCTGAATTCTGTATTCTCGTCACCTCTAATTAAAACAGAGTCTTTACTCTTATCATGATTAACAAGATATAAATCCTCATATGGCAAAAATCCGTCATCTTTAATGAATAGACCGGTGTTAATATCAATTGTTTTAATGCCAGCATCACGAGCCTTTTTTGAGTGCTCTGTTTTCAAACCCAGGAATCCTGGAAAGTCTGGCTCAACAGCCTCTAAGTCGCTGCCAAATTGAGATGGGATGTAGAGCTTAATCTTATGCTCGATAGCCGAATCCAAAATCTTACCTAAACCAGATGAACCGGCCAAATTGATCAATGTGTCAACACCGTCTAAGGCTGAATCCAAATCTTTCGATTTATAGTATTTAACATTTGGGGAGACCACAACTTCTTTCTCGCTTGATGTGATCAATCTGATTGGTGTCTTAATCTTTGAAATAAATGTTGAAGATAGTAATGCTTCGATGATTGGTTTCCCTAAAAAACCATTAAGGCCATAAACTGCTATAACTGACATGTCACACTGTATTGTCTATTGTATTTATTCAAATTTTTGAGTGTTTTTTCAATCGCTTACAATCTAAACTATTCTACCTGATTAGTCGTGAAGTGCCAAAGAAACTGGAAGAAAGTCTGGCTTGTTCTCGTTTGTTATAGTTGAGCTAAATCACGTGATAATCACTTTTCTTTACTGAAACTGCTTGTTTTGTATTCAGAACTCGATCAAATTCCTAATCTTTACATTTTAAAGCAATTGTTTAGCTCTATAAAGCCCCTTCAACTACCATATTATTTATAGTTCCATAAATCTGTCTTTCTTGGTGATCTTTCAGAAATCAGGATGATGAGCTCGAAGTACATGGCTCCAAACCAGATCGACTTCAACTTGCAAACAACAACATACATAACAAGAACCAACTCAATAACAACGTGAGTGTATGAATTGTTATTTTTTCTAGAGAATAAATGAGTTTAGTGTTATATAACAACAACGCATTAGAAAACAGTGTAAGGATAGTTTTGTACGTGTTCCGGATTTTTTTTTGAAACTTGTACTGACTAGAAACAGGAATGATCCATATCGAAATGCCATAGTTGTTCATAATCCAGACACAAATACTTTATCGTTATTAAAATCAGTCACAGACATCAAACGGAACGAGCTGGTTCCTTTTGATGATGACACCAATACCAATGGTACTAGTTCCAAGAACAATAAACATTCATCCAATTCAGAGCATACTTGCAAGTGTCCTACTTGTGGTTCAATAATCAATATAAACGAACTGTACAACGATCAAGACGTTGATGACACATTTATTTCACCTTATTTTATTCACTCGAATTATTTTCGACTTTTGAGTTCGGATGAACCCAATCCACCATCGATGTCTTCTACATCATCAACTGGTCTACCTGATGATCTGTTCACGCAGGGCTATTACAAGAAATTTTTCAGAGAAATCTCGCTGCTAGGTAGGGGCTCAAGAGGATCAGTTTATAAAGTGTTCCATGTCTTGAATAACATTCCATTGGGAACGTTTGCCTTAAAAAAAATTACAATAGGGAATGATTCGAAATGGTTATCAAAGGTGCTGCATGAGGTTACGTTATTATGCAAAATAAGTTCAAATAACAACAATCTTGTTAAATACAATCATGTTTGGCTAGAAATTGATTCAATAAATCCATTTGGCCCAAAAGTACCGTGTGCATTTATATTACAGCAGTATTGTTCAGGTGGAAATCTGGAGGAATTTATAAACAATTTAAGAAATCCAAATGAAGAAGTAACAAATAACGAGTTAAAAAAACAAAAATTCAGAAATAAAATTAGACACCGTCAAAAATCTGATGATGGTAGATTGCTTTCAAACAATGAAATATTGCTCATGTTTATTGATATTGTAAATGGTGTTAATGAACTACATGCCAATCATATAATTCATCGTGATCTGAAACCATCAAATTGTTTATTATCGAATTCGTACTTAAATTCCACTGATGGCGAAAATTTACAGAGTATACCAACTATACTGGTAAGCGATTTCGGTGAAGGTCAAATTGAAGGGGAGTTTAGATTAGGAACAGGTGCGACAGGAACTTTGGAATACACAGCACCCGAACTTCTAATAATATCAGACGAAGATACAATTAGGCAATTTAATAAAAAAACAGATATATATTCGCTGGGTATGATATTACATTTTATGTGTTTTGGCAAGTTGCCATTTGATAGTCCAGCTGATAGCTTCGAGAATCTGAGAACGGAAATCAAGAAGTTCCAATTTTCTTCTATAAAAGATTACAGAAATGATTTGAATGAGGGATTTTATTATCTATTGAGAAATATGCTCTCCATTGATCAAAAAGGAAGATTCTCTACTGCGGAAATATTGAAGATACTGAACAAAATGATTTTGGACTCAAATAGTCTGTCTTCTTTTGAACCGAAGCTGGAAACTATCGGTAGACCAGATCTCACTCAAATTCAAGAGGACATTGAGAGCTTTGAAGATGCAATCGAAGATGATTCTGAAAGTCACGATAATGATGAGAATGAATTAATAGATGAAGTTTTTCAAATCAAGAATAAGCGAAGATTATCTATCACTGATCAATCACCTCAAATATCAAGATTACATTTATTAGAATTCTATATAAACTATTACTTAGGCATCAAAGTCTCTGACTCCCCTATTAAAACTATAATTATAATTTTTGAACTATCAATATTGGTAACTCATTATTACTACTCCACAAAGGATTTTTTAATTTATCAAGGAGAGGTTTTCTTATTTGGTGTTTCTCTATCTACCAAGAATATCAGGTATTGTTTCGGTATATTGCTTGTGATAATTAACTTGAGTGCATATGACTACTTTTTCAACAGAATATTCTCGTAACCAATGGAATATTTAATGTTACAGCCACTTGCCATGAAACGGAAAAAACGATTGAATTTACAAGATAAAGAAAAACCTGTATATAACATTAAACAAAGAAAACCAAACTAAACGGCAAAACACTAGAAGATTCATCACGCTTCTATAAAATTATCACAAAGAATTAAAAATGAGTAGAAAACAAAATAAAGTCCGACCTCTCCAAAGTTCAACAAGCACAAGCTTTGCCTTTATCACTACTTTTGAATTTATTTAAATCAATAATATTATCATCGATAATTTCTTGTAGTTTGAATTCACTTACAGGCAAATCATCTCCAATGCTCTTAAATATTACTTCAATATTTTCACCCGACTTGGCACTCGTTTCAATATATTGGTAATTATTTTCTTTACAGTAAGATTCAATTAACGAGGATTCAATTGTGTTAGAAGATGGCAAATTTTTCAAGTCTGATTTATTACCGACCAATTTTATTATGAGGTTTGAAGGTGCCTGCAATTGTAACTCTTTGATCCAAACTTTTGCTCTTTCAAATGATGAGATATCAGTTATATCAAACACAACAATCGCTCCATTGGCATTTCTATAATACATTGGTGCTAATGATTTGTACCTCTCTTGACCTGCTGTGTCCCTATAATTCTGTTAAAAAAGCGAATCATCTGACTGACTGAAAAGATACGTACCAAATCTCAAATTTAACAACTGTGTTTTCGTCCAGGTGTATTGTTTTCGTTATAAAAGCAGCACCAATAGTTGATTCTCTATATTCATCAAATGTGTTCTAGGTAATGTTAGATCTTCATTGTTTTTTTGCTTGGTGTGATTGAAATGCACATTTCAGTCAACATACTTTGACAAAACGCTGTACAATAGAACTCTTCATGCTTCGTTAGTCTCAATATTTCTCAGATTAACATATCACACAAACTCACTTTACCCACTGCAGATTCTCCTAGTAAAACTAGTTTAAAATGTCCGTACTTTCTACTTATAACTCTGCTTTCTTCGTTGTAAGTCCTTGAAGAATCCGAAGAACTCTTCAGTTTCGATGTATTGCTCACAACTCTTATCATTTGAAATACGTTTTACTTAGTTTCTTTGTCAACTTTGTTGATGATCATGAATATAGTTTTCCTTAGTTTTTGAGGTCTGCCATTTCCATCCGGTTTCTTTAAAATCGGTCAGGGCCACTCACTATCCAACACCCCAACATCATGCTCTTATCAAGAATAAATCAAAAGCACTGATAAAACAACACCTCTAATTGTCTGATTTCAGAGACAATGTTGTCAAAATACAGAGATAATTTACATATATATCCTGCCACAGGAGTGGGGTTTTTGAGTATGTCATGATCGTCTATTTTGCAAAATAAATTGCTAACGTTATCTTACAAGAACTGGGGTCATCGCTGTACAATATTTTGAATGTGTTAACAGAGAGCAATTACCCTTTAAAACTAATTTATTCTAAAAACAAAATAGTTGAAACACCGATGATTATTTATATCAAGAATTTAGGTATTCGACTCATTTTCAATTCTGCATCGCAAAGGTTGGAGTTCATTGAAATTGTAAGTTATACCTTATCGAACTTGCTTTACAATAAGGATATTGAGTTGAATAAAAATAACGACGCCCCATCATTGAAGTTCATTTATAACACTGCATTTGGACCAACTTATCCCGGCACGTTGTATGCTGAGGACAAGATTTATATACTGTCGTACCCTGGCGTTTCATTTTCTTTTCAGTTGACAGATACCATAATCTCTAAAAATTTATCGAGCAACGATCTGATCAAATATCTACTTGAGACGGGTACTGATGACGTGTTTGCGAAAGCGATCAACGTTCACCTATCAAAAAATTGGGAGACGACGTATAAAAATATCAATATTGCTGAGAAAAATGATGGCTACGTTTTGTTTGATTATCCGGTAGCATCGAGCTTACCCAGTGATGATAAATCAGTAATTGAGATCAACAGAATTGATATAAATATGCCACTAGGTGTCTTAGCTATTCTGTTTAGAAACCATCCATCAAATTACACCAGTTTTGAAATCAAGCTCGGTGAAAGTTTACAACAGGATATAATGTCAATATTGGGTCCACCAGACTCAACGTTTATCAAAAACGATTCACGGTTGAGTATCCATACTTTAAATTCAAATTCAGCACAAGATACTAAAGAATTTAATCATGATATCTTTCACAATTACTTTAGATATGGGTTTGATTTATTATATGATTGCTCAAACCCTTATGGTTCATTTGTTAAAAAGATTATAATACATAACAACTTGCCAGATTCAATTATGTTTCAAAAGTACAAAAAGGTAAACTGGAGAATGATAGGGTTTAATGACGACTCACAAAGTACAGAGATTTTGGACTCGGTCAGAAATGTAGCAAGTTCAGAAATGTATTTTTTTGAAATTTCAAAACGATTCAAGAACTCATACAATGGCAAAGAAGTGGTACCAGTAATGCTTAACAGAAACGACATTTTTAAATATCTGGATAGTTCAATTGAATTCGTTAATGATTTCGAGTATAGCGAAAGAAAGGATGATGATAAATGGGGCCAATTTCTAATATATGCTTATAAAAGATGTATTTGGGAGGTCTCAGCTTCTACCGAAGCTGTTAATTCAATTACATTGTTCTGAGTTTGATTTTACTATCATATTTATTAAATAGTAGGATAGTATTTAATAAATTTTGATATTTTTTATTAACTAATAACGGCAAAACAAATTAAATAATACACGAAAGCTTGTGGATCAGCAGCCCACCAAAGTTCGTATAGAATTGTATCCTTCAAAACCTTCAAAATTCTTATCCCTCCTATTTAGTATTTAGCATCATTGTTCGAAGTATTTTAGAAAATTTACAATTATCAATTTATTATACTTGGTCTTAGTCAAGTAATGTTCGAAGACTTTGAATACCCCCTTCCTCGACAGCACTGAATTATTAATTCTAAAAACATTGCACTACTCAGATATAAGGCACAAATTGTGTATTTCACATTTAGACAAGGCCAGAAAATTGAGCAAACTGAACAAATTAGTCAGTAATTATAATTGGTTATAAGAATAATGATAAAACGAATAAAAAATAAACTCATATATTGGGAAATTTACTATTTTAGGATATAACGAGCATCGCTCAAAACGCTTTTTTTTTTTAGCGAAACGCGATGAGTTCTTGAATATTTTTATCTACATTGACGCGTCCATCATCAAAATATTGAACTACAATCATAGACCCTTTACTACCCTTTTCAAGCTCATAGTTGACTGATGGACTTATTTTGAAAAAGAAGATGGCGAAAATAAAGGTGTCGAAGTCAAAATGCAATTCAATGCCCAATAATACAGTGACGAATAAAGTCAAGGTAACCAGAAGAACTAACACGAGGACAATGAAGAAATCTTCTAACGAGACAATTGATGATGTTTCAGATAAAGAGAGTCTGGCACAGAAATCTGCTACAGTTTCAGATAAGAGAAAGATGAGAAGGCGGAGATCGGCTTCACCACAGGCTCTTTCAAATAGTACTACAAATACACCAAATAGCTTAGACAGATATCAGCAGCAACAACCACCATACCAAGAAAGTCCACTCCACACCAAATCGACAATGAAATTAAAATATGTCATGACTACTGATGCACCATCCTATAGAGTCAATAATGAAATCCTTTCTTCTCCCATTAGAAGTCTTTCATTACCGTCCCCTTCATCACCTTTAAAGGAAACCTTATCAAAGTCTTCACCACTGAAGAAGAGGGTGGTTTTTTCAGACAGCATGGAACCCCCATCACCAAGTTACAACAAAGTTATTGCCGCAACACCTCTACCCATCAACAGATCTATTTTAAAGATAGTTCAACTACCAAGTCTTGACAACGAAATATCAAGAGCTTTCAAACCAGAAAGTGATGAGTATTGGACACCTGGGACGATTGGACAATTGACAAGAGATTTGAACCTTGAACTGTGCAATGAGGAGTTCAAATGTTTAATGAACGGTGGAACGAAGGTTTTACTTGATCGTTTGTGTTCAAAGAAATTTGAGATATATGCAACATTCAACAATTTAGTGAAAAATTATGATTTAAATGACTTCAGAATTTTAGTTCTAGCTAAAAATTTACCTGACTTAATTTCATTTGCAAAGAGGGATTTATTGATCTGTGAAGAAACTTTGATAAACACCTCAAATACGAATGACCCATTTTCATCAAGAATACACATCCAAGTTACAAAATTCATAATTTTTCTTATATCAAATGAAAAAATCATTAAATATGTTGATTTAGAGTTTTTGAAATGGAGCTTAAGTCATTCTTGTGAAATCGTTTTAAATGAAAATGTCTCAAAAACTATGATAACTCCAAACTTACAATTAATTAAAGAACAAAAATTGGGATTATCAGTATCTTTCGAAACTAGAGAATATATTCTTCATGCAATTTTGAATATGAAAATATTTAATTCAGGTTCATTGATTGTGGAAAAATTAAGTGCTATAAAATCGCTAATAATAAACTATCCCATTGTAATGGAAAAGCATATAAACCGTTGGTTCGGTTTTTTAACAAATTGCGTATGCGACTTAAACTCTCCTTTGCATACAAAAATTATATCAACTTCCGCAGCGATTTTATTAGAAAGTGCAAAAAGCTTTCTTAACTCAAAAATTGTACATTTTACCATTCGTACTTATTTGGACACACCGATATCAAAAACTTTGAACATGAAACCAGACTCAATAGACATAATGTCTCTAACTCCAATAAACCTAAACATGTCAACTAAAGATTATGTAATATCAAGATTGCATGATCTTATAAACATCAAAGAATACAAAAATGCAATGGATATATGGTTGTCCTTAACCTTATTGCTTTATAATGATGCGAGTATTATAAATAACCCAACAAATTTTGAACAGTTTTCTATTACTTGGTTAAAGGTATACGACGAATGTTTAGCTGCTGAGAGTATACATGTTAAGGCGTTGGCTTTGAAGAATTGGAAATGTGTTACTTATATCTTCATCCAACACATAAATTTGAAAGATGTTGACGACTTTGAAAACAGGATACGAACTTTAATTACGCCATTGTTTAATGCTAAAAATAAAGGTTTCGAAAAAGAGTTATTGTTACCTATAAACAATCTGATACTGTCAATTATATATTCCCTTATTAATAACCCAAAATTGATTGGGAATCTAAAGTTTCTGAATATTATTTGGAATTCACTAATATGTCCGATCTTTTTGGACTATTATTTTGCTGAAAATTCTACTAAATCTATGAATGAGGGTGGTTTGAGATTATTGAACCACATCTTTGCATCAACTACATATAATTCGAATGCAAAGTTAATCAATTCTTTTAATATTATGCGATGCTTGTCAAACGAAAATTTCCAGATATCTGAATTAAACTCATTACCTTCTAAATATGCTTATTTAAATTACCTTAGTTTCTTTAAGATTTATGACACTTTAGTCTTTAGAAACAATCACTTTAGGATAAAGTCAAAGTTACAATGCCTAATGAACTATTTAAATACAATAAAGCCAGCATCAAGAGAACCAAAGACTTCATCAATCGCGATGGGAATTTCTGAGAGTCTTGCATTATTTGCGAGTACTTTCTATAATACGTTAAATGAGCAACATGATCGACCAACCATAATTGAACTATCTAGCAAATTATCGGCTCTTGTCTGCTCAATATTGGGAGACAGAATCTTTCTGATAGGCGAAGGTGTCTATAATTCAGAGAATTTTTATGTCATAGTGGTCAAAATAGTTTTGAAGACTGATGATACAAAACTAATTGAAACCATAAAGTTCATATTAAATTCAACAAAGAATTACCGTTATCAATTTTTTGAAAGTTTAATTGATGAAATCAATGATGATAGGATAAACAGATTTATTTCGAACAATTTGGAATCAAAAATTTTTGATTGTAATTTGTCGAAAGACGAACTAAAATCAATTTGTAATATAATCAGCAAATCGCCAAAGTCGGAAGCTTTGTTATTGAATTTTATTAGCTATATTCAAAAAATCTCAAGTGCGGCTGTTAGAAACAGTTCAATCTTAAATTTAAACAGCGTGAAATGGGATTTTGATGATTTTGATCGTTTCTTAAAGTTGATGACTACAGTTTCAAACATTCAAATATGCGGTGGGGTTATGCTTTCAGTTATAAGTCAGAAATTATCTCAAAAAATTGCTAGAAATAACATTCAAATTCTGGAAACGCTGATGGAAGATGACATGCTTTATTACATATTGAATTTGACTGAACACATCTACTACCATACAATTGACCCAAAAAAATTGTACACAAACCAAGAACATGACATGTTTTATGACTTATTCACTGATATATTGAACCAACTTCTCAGGCACGGGTTTTATGTTGAGCTAGATTCATTTATCTGGGCTGGTTTGAATTTGTGTTTAGAATCAGCCAACCCAGTAACATCCAAATTAGAGCTATGTATTCATCAATTTCTTGAAAACAATTTAGACATTATAGATCAATTGAAAAAAACGAAAGAAAAAATGTCTAAAAAAGTTACAGAGCAGTTTTTGATGAGTAATGCAAATAGCAATAATACATATAATACAGCAATTTCCTTACATACTCATCACGACGTTCAAACTCCTGTCAGAACTTTGGGTGTAAGTGGAGTATTGAATACACCACCCACTTTTGTGAAAGTAGATATTGTTGATGTGCGTGATACAGACTCCGCTGTTTCTTGTACGACAAGTCAAAATATTAGCCGTGTTCAGTTAATCCATGTAAAGGAAGATGTTCAAGTTAATATTGAAACTGAATCGATTACACCAATAGGAGACCTGTCTTTTAATGAAAGGGAAACATCTGCTAAACTTTATGTTAATGAAGTTGATTTAAACGGAGGAGTTGTTTCATTAAAGGAAAACGAAAGTCCAGAACCGAGACAGCAATTAGACACTGAGATTGATAACACTCATTGCCAATTGGAACCGGAACAAAATGCACAAAATATCATAGAAGAAACAGTTGAAGAAAATCTAAATGAAAATGACATTCAAGCAGTAGACTTTACAAACCCAGAGTCTGGAATGCGTGCTTCATTAATGAACGTTGCTGCTCGACAGGATGTGAACGACGTAGAGATTAGTGATCAGAATGATCACACCAAAGATTTAGGACAGCAAAATCTGAAAGATATTCATTTCTCCATTGGATCTCAACCATCTATTGGAGAATCTACACAACTCGACGAAAGTGAGGACAACTCGAACGAATTAGCTGAATTGAATAACAGAATGATACACTTCGTTAACTCTTACGAATATTCTCCCTTATCATCTGGGGATGAAGCATTTCAGTCAAGTGAAGAATTTGAATCGAAAGGGTTCAATAACTCAGAACAGCTAAATGAGAATTCACTTACGGGAGAAATAAATTCTGCCAAATCTGTATCACAGACCACACAAGATGTTACACACAATGAAATAAACGAATTAGAAAGTTCTGCTTTTCAGGAACAATTTCGTAAACAGGGAGAGGTTCAAGAACCTATTGCAACAACTAATACACCTGATTCTTGCAGACTATCTGAAACCTGCAACCACTTCAAAGCTACCAGCGCAATGATGCAGGAAGAGGAAAGATGTGGAGAAACTTGCAAAACAGAAGAAGATAATCAATATTTACAAGATTGCGAATCGCCAAACATAGTTATACAGTACTCCAGAGCACTTTCACAATTACTACCAGAAGGAAATTCAGAAATCCGGTCTGCAATTATGCAGGTAGCTGACACTCAGATCGATGAACAGTATGATAAAGAAGAGGATTCAATACACATGCATCAGCTAAAGGAATCAGAACTAAGCGTTCAGTCAATAAATTCGTCAATAATCGAACGCGCGTTGGTGCCGCAAAAAGATAAAACATTGAATAAACGAGGAACACGATCACAATCCCCTTCAAAATACAATTCACTCAGCATACCTGTATTGCCACCATTGCCACCTCCAAACTTTACCGAAAGCTCTTTATCACCTTTTAAGTCTGTAAATATTCCATTGGTCAGACTTACACCAGAAAATGCCTTACCAAAGGAGAAAAAAAGATTGCTCGCACTGGATGCGAATAAAAGACATTCATTCCCAGTAAGTGATAGAGATAGAAAATATCTTTCAGTATTTCACCAAAATGACGAAAGCTCTATTTTTGATGAGATGGGCGTTGTGAATGATACTGAAACCGCCGAGCAAGTTACTGCAGAGATTGAAAATGATCAAAATAATAAAGCTAATTCATTCACTGAAATAACGGAGCTCGTTGAAAAAGTTGAAAGAGAAGTGACTTCGAAAAATCATCATGGGCATTCGAATAAGAGAACAGTTGAGGAGGAAACTGCCATCAAACCACAGCCAAAAAAAGCAAAATTGACACATATGACTCTTGAAAACCAATCAAAGGAAAACGCAAATAACACGGTCGTTTTTGAAACCGTGAAAAAGCTTGACCAGCTAACAAAGGTTTTGGCTGATATTCCCAACGATGAAATAGCCTCGATGAGCTATTCCGAAGTGTATGAAATTGAAAACCAATTATTAAAATTTATTATGAGAATAAGAGAGAACAAAAGTAAGACATAGAGTTTTATATTAAAACAGTAAGCCATGTATATTAGAATGTATTTTTACACAAAAAAATATTTCGTAACTGTAAAATGACTGAACTGGTTAATACTGCTGGAAATTAACAAAGGCAGACAGCAATTCAACACCTATTTTGACACTGTCAATAAATCTGACGCCTTTGAATCTTTCTTCCAGTTTTCTCTCTAGTCCAGAAAGTCCAGCACACCCTAACAAAACGATATTTGCGCCATTTTCAATGCAAATATTTGCCCTTTTGACGATTTTTTCAAACTCTTGAGGATCTGATAATTTTAAAACGTTTACATTTGAAGCAACTGTTCCTACAAACAACGGAGAATCGACATCTCCAAAGAAAGATCTAACTGCACCGTCCAATATAATTTCCCAGTCTTGGTTTGAGGTGAGAATCGAAAATTTCTTGGGGGAGTACGATAATGAATACAACAAACTTGATTGGAATATTCCCAATATAGGTTTTTCTGTAATTGACTGAAGTTTAGCTATCAACGGGTGGTTCGAATAACACGCTATCAAAAATCCATCATACAAATCAATTTTCTTGCACAGAATCGGAAAACACTCTTCAGCTGATTTTTTAGACGTCTCATCACCATCGATCTCCTCTGGTGATGATGAAGGACCAGTGAAAAAGTCAATTGAAAATCCTTTGGGCTCAACAATCAGTTTCTCAAGGTTCTCTGTCATAAATTTCGAGGAGTTTGGATTTATCACAAGAATATTCTTCAACATTTCTCTTTGACTTCTATTCAGTAAATCTTCTTTGACATTCAGGTCTGTTTGGTTTAGTTCATTAGTATTAACTAATTACCAAGAAGTCGATAGCGATAAGATAAATAGTAAAAAATCATATATGTTTGGGTGTTTTGAGCCCTAAAAATAACATTTTAAAGCGGGTAACATCCAGAAACATATAAATCTCAAAGAAAATTTTAGGATCGTTCTTTATCAAACAGTTTTTATATATTAAAAGGTCAGGAAACAACGTGAAAACGTTAGTTGATGAGTGAGATTTTAAAGATTTTGTCAGATTTGATTGGAAAACGTAAGTCAATTTATACAAATATAACCCCTGTCTGTAAAGCAAAACAAGAAAATACAGGATTTCGAACCTCTACTGTGATGATACAATTAATGCATAGTTCAACTGAATTTAATTGAAGAAAAACTAGCCATCGTCTTTCGCTCCTATCTGATTATAGAGAAATTGTGTTTTCTTTCTTTTGAAATGCGAATGGGAAGTGTTTAATCCTCGTGATATAGTACTAATCAGATATACAGATGTTATATAATTTTACAGTTCTATTAGATGAGGATTGATTAAATAATAATATACAAGTTTTCTTTTTTCAGTGATAAAGTGTAGTGACGGTATAATGGGCAAAAATGGCTGATTCAATTTTGATCTGGTTTCAGAGCATACATCCGAACAGGAAACAGCTCTTGTGGTAATCCTCTCTGTACTTCAGTCGCGATTAGTTTCAGACCAGCAGATTTGAACAGCTTTCTGAAAGAGCTATCGCTTCTCGTCACTGATGAATCCGTTTCGTCGAACACATCGTCACCGAAAGCGTTATTCTCCTTGACCACAATCGTACCGTTTGGTTGCAGACCCTTTTTACATCTCTCTAGAAATTTGACAAATTCTAAATCTGGTAAATGGCCAACGCACCACTGACACCAGACCAGCCAGTACTTCCCGTTCTCTGGTGTCCAATCCTGCATGCCTATTTCGTAGATTTCAGAAACTTTTCCTTCTTTAATAAGCGGGTCAAGCTCAATTCGCATCTTCTCAACAAAAGGCTTCACGGGCTCAACTAAATCAACCCTGTCACACACTTTACTCAGCATCTGCTTTGTCACACGCCCAATACCGGCTCCTATGTCGACCCCGTACTTGATGCTGTCATCTTCTAGCCTCATTCTCGGTTTCAACTTTCTCAACAACGTCAATGATCCTATAATATCAGCTTTGGGAACTGATGAGGTACCATAACCACCTAGTACTCCATCAACTGTGGCAGGAACTGCTGTCCAGTAACTGATCGCGTCCTCGTAGTCAATCAGAGAATCCGCAGGAACTGACGTTTGAACTTCTTCTTGGCCTTCGCTCATATTAATAGTATCAGTACTCTTTAAGTATGCAAAATCTCGCCATTATATCTAAATCACCTAGTTAAAATTCGGTGTTGATGAAGTTTTTTATTTCCGATTTCTGATTATATAATCGGAATGATAACAAAAGTCTCCATCTGTCTATATATGAGCCTATACAAGCTAGTAAATTTAATAAAACTGTTGGAATCCTGTTCAAATGGGCCAAATACATTATTGCAAAAAATTTCTACTGTTTTTAATAGTTCTGAGCCTGTTTTGTGCTGAATTTTGCCTACTGTGGTAATTTATTAAGGGTTTATTACGTCAGCACCGTATCTTATCCGTCGTCGATAATTTTCAAGTTGAAGCCAGCTTTGAATTTTTTCACTTTTCTACTTTTTGCCAACGACAACAACTAAAAGATAAGTTTGAAATATCGGTTTCATTTGTCGTTTTAGGTTAATAATTGTCATTATAAGCACATTGAAGATGAGTGGATGTATGTGATTTTTTTTGCCTCTATTTGAGATGATGTTTGAAGCAGCAGCTATTGTTGTGTTGTGTAAACCTGATTTACTGACATGTCTAGTTCGCCTTCTTGATTTAGTCAAACCTTTCTTGCCGCTACTGCCAGAGATAGAGCTGCCACTGCAAAAGGTATGTTAGAGCATTTCGTTGTTTGCAATATGTCGATAAAGCGGCAAAACTAATAGAACTCTAGTTATCGTTTGATGATAAAATCATGTACACTATTGGTAGTTCAGCTATCTATCTGTTGTCTCAATTGCCTCTATATGGCTCTAATAATGATGGCGGCGATCCAATCAGCTGGTTGCGTCCTGTGTTTGGAGCAGAAAAAGGAACTCTATTAGAGTTTGGTTTCTTCCCAATCATCTCATCAGGTCTGATTTTACAACTACTTAGTGGCCTGAGACTAATCAAAGTCAACTTCAATGTCAGATCAGATAGAGAGTTGTTTCAAACGCTACAAAAAGCCTTTGCAGTTCTGCAGTATGCCATTCTAACCAACTTGTTCTTATTCAGTGGTTACTTTGGGGTTAATCTGACATTTTGGCAGATCATCCTAATTAACTTGCAACTAGTCACAACAGGACTGGTGTTCACTTTGCTTTCCGAAATTGTCGATAAGGGTTACGGTTTTGGTTCAGGATCATTGACTTTCATAACCGTCAATGTTGCCACTAATTTTGTTTCCGATATTATCGGCATCAATACCGTTAAGTCAACAAGAGGCGCAGAAACTGTAGGCGCTGTAATTTCCTTTTTGAGATTATTGAGATCCAGATCATCTTTTAAAAATGCAATTGTTGAATCATTCACAAGAGCAAATCTGCCAAATTTGACTCAGGTGTACGTTTGTATTTTCACGATCCTAGCTGCTGTTTATTTCCAAAATTTTAGAATTGAGCTACCAATAAGATCGACGAGAATGAGATCAATGAATAATGTTTACCCAATCAAATTACTATATACTGGTGCTTTACCTCTACTATTTTCATACGTCGTTCTATTTTACTTGAATGTTGCTGGTTACTCAATCGTTAACATTTTCTTCAAAAATGATTCTGACAATTTAGTTGCCAAGATATTAGGTGTTTACTCCTCGAATGGCTTCAATAAGAACATTTCAGTTGTTAAACCATCGGTTCTATATTATTTGTCACCATCACCTACTTTTTTAGACTCCTTGACGTCACCATTGAAATCTGTTGTCTTTTCTCTGATTGTTTTATTAACCTCCTGTTGGTTTGCAAATATTTGGTCATTGATCTCGGGCTCTTCGCCAAAAGATTTAGCACTACAATTCAAAGAACAAGGAATCTCAATTGCTGGTCGTCGTGAAGTTTCTGTTTCAAAAGAGTTACAGAGGGTTATTCCAGTTGCTGCTGTCAGTGGTGCTGCATTGTTGGCTTTAATTTCAACAGCTGGTGAATTTTTGGGATCCGCAGGTAAGGCAACTGCATTAGTTGTCTCAATTTCTGCGGCTTTCAACTTTTTAGAAGTTATAATGATGGATTATCAACAAAGTGGATCTGCTGCTCTAGGACAATTCTTTGGTAGTACTCAAGGTGGCTTATAAATACAAGAATAAACAAGAATAAAATTGCTGCAACAAGCATTAAGAGCCGTTTCGTTTAATTTTCTCTGAAAAGTACCTGACTCTTTCAGCCATCAATTTAACTCAAAAATCAAAACAGAGAAAATTCAAGGATATCTGAAGTTCATTGATGCTTTTGATCATAAAGAATTGACTTTAATATAAATAAATAAAATGATACCTTGTGTGTGTTTATAAAAGGTTAATTGAATTTTGTGTATTTGCATTACCCCTTTGTACACGTCTTCACTGTTCCTTGTAGGCTTTGAACTTTTAACGACACTGTGTGCGATCTCATTTTCAAACCAGACTACTCCAAGCTTCAAACTCACTAATTTGCGAATGATTTAATCTTTTTTAAGTATTAGAAATAAAATTCTTGTTAACGAATAAGCTAATTATCCAATGTTTTCGTTTCTGTTACGTGCCCGCGCAATATATATTATCTTTTTCATCAATAGTCCTGAGCAGTCTTACCTAGTACCATCAACGTTTTAATTCTATTGAAGAGATAAACTGTAGCTTGGCTTTTATAAAACACAATTGTAATTCTTTTAAAGGTGGTCAGAAATTTGAGTGCTTAAAAATATGATTGAATTCAATGATGTTTTTTCATTCAAGATTTTTTTCATCATTTTTAGAGAATCTTTAGAGATAATTCTAATTGTTACCATTTTACTAGCGTTTTTAAAACAATCGTTGCTTTTAGCAGATGCTTCTACTTTTGACACGTCTTCTGAGACACGTAACAATACTTTAACAGAAGAGGAGGCAGATGTTTTAATTGATACGACGGGGAATGCAACAGTTGGCGATACTGAAGAATTATCTTATTCAAATACCAAGATATACAGTCAATTGAGAACACAAATATTATTAGGAAGCTTTCTAGGCTTGTTGGTTTGTGTGTTGATTGGCACTGGTTTTATTTTCACTTTCTATTTAATCGGAGCTGATCTGTTTTCGCTAGCTGAACATATTTATGAAGGCACCTTGAGTATTTTGGCAGCATTAATCATTTCGATTATGGGACTTTTCTTCATCAGAATTGGGAAATTGAAAGAAAAATTTAGAATAAAACTAGCTGGCATGTTACTCAACTCAAAAACACCCTCTTCAGAAGACAAAGTACAGGGATTGAAGTCGCTTAGTGAAAAGTATGCTTTATTCTTTCTACCGTTCATTACTTGTCTCAGGGAGGGTCTTGAAGCAGTTATATTTATAGGCGGTATTGGTGTTGACTCGCCCTGGTCTTCAATCCCCGCGTCAGTTGTTTCAGGACTCTCTGTTAGTTTTGTTGTTGGTTATTATTTTTATAAATCAAGTAACTCAGTTTCACTGAGATTATTTTTAATCGCAAGCACTTGCTTGCTTTACTTGATTGCTGCTGGACTGTTTTCAAAAGGTATTTGGAACTTTGAGCTACAGAGATATATAAACTTATGCAATGGACAAGATATGTCAGAAGTCGGATCAGGACCAGGTTCATACGATATTTACAATTCAGTTTGGCATGTCAATTGTTGTAATGGTGAAACAGATGGCTTGTGGATGATTTTCACTGCGATACTTGGATGGACAAACAGTGCGACTTATGGCTCAGTTATAGGGTATAATGTGTATTGGATAGTAGTTATTCTTTGCATTAAAGGACTGATGTTCGAAGAAAAGAATGGCTACCTCCCTTTGATTCCAGTCAGTTTCCAACATAAAAGGCTCTCAAAAAAATACAACTTTTTGAAGAACAGAAGAAGAATTAACAAAAATACTCAGATTATTCCAAATCATATCTTAAGTAATGGACGCTTAAGAAATTCTGAAGATAGCCAAACTCCTTTGCTGATTACATCAGTGAATTAGTGATTTTAAATTGCCCTAAATATATGAATTCAAAACAGTTAGACTCCTAGTAACAACAGCATTTGTATGTAAACAATTGCCTGTAACTAACATCAGTAACAAAAAAATTGCTTCCAGTCAGAGTCGAACTGACGATCGCCACATTACTAGTGTGGCGCCTTACCAACTTGGCCATAGAAGCTGTTATTGTAACTCTAAACTTGAAGTACACCTAGTGGTAGAGTTTAGTAGCTATCCCATTAGAGAATGGTCTATTTCAATGATATTTTTCTCCTAAAAACACGAATTTCTGTAATAAGAGAATGCGTCTAGAGGAATTGCTGAATTCATTCCAATATTTTATTTTGTCATCAAATTTTCAAGAAATTATATCTGGGGTGTTTTTTTCTACAAAATAAAATGGCTTTTTTTTTGATGATGAAAACTCCGTTCGCTGATGAAAACAATTAATAGCTGAAATATCGTGACTATAACAATACAATAGAAAGTCTTGTTTGAAAACCTCACCTAAAGAAACTTTGATATTAAATTCATAACTTTTTTTTTTTTTTTGAGAGCGTGTTTTGGTTGAGATTAAACCTCCAATTATATTATCATCAAGTTTTATTTTTCTCTTCATCGACGTGTACACGCACTGTTCTGAGTACAGGTTAATAAATCACGTTTCAAACAATGCCCAGCTTTACTCCTCGATCGCTTAATAGTCAGAGAAAAGTGAGGTTTGGTGTAATTGCTATCATCACTTTGTTCTTGCTTTATTATTTGACGGCGTCGTCATCGTCAACTTCACCCAAGCCATATACAAAAGTTGTTGAAGATCTCATACCATTAGTACCAGAGACTGACTTAGCTCAACATGTTAAAAGACCATCACTGGACAACGGTGTAAGAGAAAAAGCGACTTTTGTCACACTGGCCAGAAATTCTGATTTATGGTCACTAGTTGAATCAATTAGAAACGTTGAAGATAGGTTTAACAAGAAGTACCACTACGATTGGGTGTTCTTAAATGACGATGCATTTTCTGAGGAATTCAAGAGAGTTACAAGTTCTATCATTTCAGGAAAAACAAAATACGGTATAATTCCAAGGGAGCATTGGAAATTTCCTGACTGGATTGATGTTGAAAAAGCAGCAGAGACGAGAAAGACAATGAAAGCAAATAAAGTCATATATGGTGATTCAATCTCATACAGACATATGTGTAGATATGAGTCAGGTTTTTTCTATAGACATGATCTAATGCAAGAATATGATTATTATTGGAGAGTGGAACCAGATATCAAATTAACCTGTGATATTGATTATGATATTTTCAGATTCATGAGAGAAAACAAAAAAGACTATGGTTTTACAATTTCTCTCAAAGAATATGAGGCTACTATTCCAACACTGTGGGATACAACAAAAGAATTTATGAAACTACACCCAGAATATTTGCCAAAGGATAATATGCTAGATTTTGTTTCTGATGATGGTGGTTCGTCATACAACTTGTGTCATTTTTGGTCAAATTTTGAAATTGCATCTTTAAAATTTTGGAGGGATGAAGCATACACTGCGTATTTTGATTATCTAGATAAATCTGGTGGATTCTTTTATGAAAGATGGGGAGACGCACCAATCCATTCGATTGCTGCTGCTTTATTCTTGCCAAGAGACAAGATCCATTTCTTTGGTGATGTTGGATATTATCATATTCCTTACACCGCTTGTCCTATTGATCCTATATTAAGGGAGCGCAATAAGTGTACGTGTAATCCAAAGGATGACATTACTTGGAAACCGCAGTTTTGCACACACAAATATTTTATGGTTAATGGCTATCAACGACCAAAAGGCTGGGAAATTGCTGCAGGCAAATAACATTTTGGTGTCCGACAGATAAAGAGAGTGTGGAAACCATGTTATGATCACTACTAATTATATAAGAAGTGGTTCCAGTCTGACCTTCCTAAAATTTTGCATAGATTTTGTGGAAATTTAAAAAAAATTAAAATTTTATTTCAGTTTTATATATCCGGTAGTTTCTTCAACATTTCGATTTACTATCTTTTTCATTGATATATACTCGTTCCTATCCCTCATACCTGACATACAAACTATCTATAAAATGGGGGTGTCTGATTCCGGGCTCTCTTGCAACCTTAAATGCCACAACAGCATCACTTACAGACCATCCTAGAACTTCAACCAAATAGCAACAAATCAGAAACCCTGTTCTGTTGAAGCCATAGTGGCAATGAACGCCTATTATTGGTGATTTAACGTCACCTTTGTACTCCGTTAGAATCGTATTTATTAAACCAATAAACTTTTGTATATTATTTGAATCTGGAACCATTTTTGAAACTGTTGATAGCTTATTGTATTTAATATTTTTGAATGAATTTGAATTATACGGTGGTATATCATTTGATATATCAACTATTGAAATCAAATTTGGTAAATTGTATTCAATAGTTAAAGGAGAATGGTGTTCATCGTTTTCTTTTAATACCTTCAAAGCGATTAATGGTGAGCTTTCTCCGGTTGATGGATTGATTAAAATTTTGCTATAAGATGATATCTGTTTCCATTTTGCTTCATTTTTCAGGCACCATTTATCGCCGCTCAACTTTGCTTTTATAGTCAAGACATAACCTGGGTTTAATTTAAAGTTTACCTCATTGGTTATGTATTTTAATATCAAACCTGAAGATATTTCTGGTTTATCCAAAGTCAAATTGTGCCCGCATTTTGAGATTTTCAAAAAATCGTGTTTGATATTGAAAGAGTTCAAAATACTTGATATGTTTTCACTTGCTGTGATTGGTGTCAGCTTATCTTCATCACCGCATATAATCATGAGACTCTTTGCATTCCCTGTTGAAATGCCTAAAGCTGCTTGAATCAATTCAATTTTCTTACATGGCTTGAAACCTAATAGATATTTTAAGAATACAGATGAATCGTTCCTTATATTCCATTTTAATTGTTTCAATTTTATAAAAGAATTTGAATTTGAAGCTGAAAATAAAAGCTTAACTGAGGCTGATTCAATATTGTTCAATCTATGATGTTTCCGAAATATCTCAAAAAGGGTCGTGTAATAACTAAAAACCTTGATCATAGAATTCTGTAAGAAACCTTTTTGGATATCAACATTTGGCGGTGCCAATAAAATAAGCGACTTTACTGGATTATGGTTCTGCTCAAACAGATTTGTTAACTTAACAGATAGATGAGTTCCCATAGAATGCCCAATTAGTATAAGATCTCTGCCCTTCAAAAACGAATCCGTTTCAAGAATCTCTTTCAAAAACAACGAAAGGTTCTCACTATCTGGATTGAAATTCTCATCCATACTGGATTTTCCAAATCCTGGTAAATCTAACGAATAAACATCTGCCGATTGATACAACAAAGCAAACAGCGGTTCAAACTGCGCTAAAGTACCTCCGAGTCCATGTAAAACAAATACAACTGGCAGACTGTCCAACGTTTCTTCAATCTCTTGAATCGTAGCATGATCCTTTTGATAGTTATTGGACTTCAGATATACCCTCAAGGGATGCGGAATTTTCAAAACATTCACATCGATAGTGTATTTCCCTAAAACTAATTTTGGTTCTATCGACGAATATTTATCTATAAAAGAGGACTCAAATGTATCACTGTCCGCTAACAAAGTCTCTTCCAAAGGTGTTAAGCTCTCATTATGAAACAAGATATCTTTTAAAATATTAAAATTTGTAGATATCCTAGATAAAAAGGGTTCATCCTTATCATATAATTCTGACTCAATCAAATTACGATATTTTTCGTTAATTGAGTTGGTTGTCGACGTAGCGGATTCTATAAGGTTATTCAGTTCTTCATCTTCATGAGACTCGCACATTTAATATGGTTTAAAATAGTGTAGTACTTATTGTTGTGAACTAAAAGACGGTTATCTGTTCAAGGATATTTATTATCTTTTGACCGATGGAGGTTCGGGTAACATACTATAGACGTGAGATAAAGTGAACGTCTCATATTTACATTAAACTAGATAAAAGATGAAACTTTTATTTCTCTCTTCATCAATCTTATGAAGAATATAAAGCATTCAACTACTCATCATATCCATTCGTTTTTTGAGTTGTCATAAGTTTTTTGTAAAGCAAAAAAAATCAAAAATGTTCCGAAAAAAACAATATGTTACGGTAAAGACAAGTCAGTAAACCAGTCTAAGTAAAGTTTTCCCAACCAGCTGGTTTTTCTAAAGAGTTGACATTAAAGAACTTATCTGTGCATGAATAGCCTCTAAAGGTAAAGTCATCTTTTGGATTGCACATACATTTGTTCTTTAATCTAACTGCGTCGTCAATAGGACAGTTGTGGAATGGGACGTGATAGTATCCAACATCACCAAAGAACTGGATCTGGTCTCTTGGTAAAAACAAAGCAGCAGCAATCGAGTGGACTGGTGCGTCACCCCATCTCTCATAGAAAAATCCACCAGCTTTATCCAGGTATTCAAAATAATCTAAATAAGCTTGGGATCTCCAAAATTTCAATGAGGCAACTTCAAAATTTGACCAAAAATGACACAAGTTGTATGACGAACCACCGTCATCAGAAACAAAATCTAGCATATTATCCTTTGGCAAATATTCTGGGTGTAGTTTCATAAATTCTTTTGTTGTATCCCACAGTGTTGGAATAGTAGCCTCATATTCTCTGAGAGAGATTGTAAACCCATAAGACTTGTTATTATCTTGCATGTATTTGAAAATATCATAATCAATATCACAATATATTTTAACATCTGGTTCAACTCTCCAATAATAGTCGTAATCTGCTAATAATTCATGTCTGAAAAAGAATCCAGATTCGTATCTACACATATGTCTATACGAAATGGAGTCACCATAGATGATATTTGCTTTTTTCATATCCTCGCGGGTTTTAGCTGCCTTTTCAACATCAACCCACTCTGGGAACGACCATTGTTCTTTTGGAATCAACCCATATTTGGTATTACCAGAAACCAACGCAGTTGTGACTCTTTTAAATTCCTCAGAAAAAACCTCGTCATTCAAAAAAACCCAGTCGTAGGCAAATTTATTATTGAATCTATCTTCAACACTTCTCATTGAAGAAACGAGGGACCACAAATCTCTGTTTCTAGCTAACGAAACAAATGTTGCTTTAACTCTTTCCCCTGGAATTATTTTGTTGGCTGAACTCTCGCTAGAAATCTTCTCGTTTCCCTTAATTCCAGCTTGTTTAGAGGAATCAGCCTGATTGCTAATTCTTGAAGCAACATAAGTAGTTCCTGAACCTTTTGATAAAATAAAAACTGTTAAGATGATTGCAACGGCAAAAACCGCAAATCTGACAATACGTGAATCTGTGGTCGCCATGATAATATTTCTGTTCAGACGTTTCAACAGATATAACTAAAATATTGTTGATTTAAGCAGTGGTTAAATAGAACCTTTTCTAAGCACCTTAAAGGAATTTTTTTGTCGTGTACGTGTTTCACTTCACGTTCTGGTCGGAATATTGCTGCGCTGATCTAATATTCCGACCAAGGATTATATCGCTTAAAACCCACTATTTAGCCTAATTATATCTGTTCCGATGTTTAAATAAAAAGATAAGAGTAAGGCTGTTAAACTCTCATCCTAAATGCGTATCTCGACTGCTTTTGCGCTTTTTTTTTATCCCATTACAACAGCTATTGGTACAATGTAGATGTTTCGTACTCACAAACCTTCTGTTTCCGGTTAAGAAGGTACAATATCACTGTAAAACGATAGCTGAAGTCAATAACATTTATTCACTGTGAAAAATAGCAGTTCCCAGACTTTTTCACAGTCAGCTTGTAATTACGAGACAGCTGGAGTATTGGAGGTGATTTAATGTTTCAGTGGTTGTGAATACAGCTTCAGAAGCTATCCCGAAGTGCTGGAGACTTCTACGTAATAAGTACCAAGACATGAAAAGCAGTCTGTTCAGTTAGCTTCTGTTTCCAATTGCTTTCTCATATTCGGATAATCCTTCAGTACTTGTAGTATGAACAGATAACAACACTTTGAGGAACATAGGGTAGTGTCTGCGTACTGATAAAGTTGAAGAGGTAGTTCAAAAGCTATATACCCAACGGAGATACTTGCAACTCTATAAGAAAACCACCACTAGGACACCTGGTGTTGGGTTCCCTAAATACAAAGTATGTGTCACTTTTCGGTACTGGGTGAAGTATTTGGGTGAGCCATTGATTTGCGATTCACAAATGAAACTTGTAAACGAGAGCTCGTGTCCCCAAAAATCAGCATCATGGCACCGCTTGTAAAGACGGAAGCTCTACTGAACTTCCTGCTTTCCCTCAGCTGTGTTCCAGCTTGAAGAATCAGTATTCGATTAGCATCAGCTAGACTTTAGCTCGGTGGTCGTTTTCAACTTCTTTAAGAGACTGATGCAAAAAAGCACCTCCGTTTATCGTTTAAGACGTTCGTATCATGTGATCTAGAAGCCCGAGACTATTATCTTCTTATAGAATATGAATAAACCAGTTAGGTACCAGTCAACATCTGTATGGAACTCCCAGCTGGCTTGACCCCGACTGATCAGCACGATAACATGAAAATTACACCATTTTATTGGTAAAGTTGAATTGCTAATGCTGGAATGTGGTCAGACGATCTCAGACTCAACTGTGAAAAATATTCTGTGTCCCTGATATGGGAAATTGCACCTACAAGGTGTTCTATTCAACACACCCTTGGTTCATTATTTGTTTGCATTACATTCCAACGTTCAAGGCCTTTTCCAAATGAAACTCGGTACCTCACTTGTCAAATTCAGCTACTTTTCACGCTGAATATATACGTCTGAAACACGAAACTAGAAATAGCACGTGACTCGTTTTATTTTTGTGGTTGATTGTGCGACTTGATGCGTCTGCTCGCTTTCGATTTCGAAAACTGAAAAGTCGAACGATATTCTCAAAGTGTGGTTTTAATATCAAAAAGTATAAATAATGGCAAGACTCCAGTCAGCCTTACAACCTTGAGAAGCTTATATGACCTACTATAAATTACAAAAAAGAATCGCACCGTTAATAATAAATATATAATCCAGCTTCTATAATGCAATCTTCATTTGTCTCATCAGCAAACTTTCGCTACCATAGATCGCACTCAAACAATAGAGTTTCGGGTGTTTTAACACTGTCTTATGTGACGTTGGGATTGATTGTACCATTTGTATTACCACTAAAGTCGTCACTAGACGATCAGAATTCTAGTAGCCATATCTCAAGAAACGTACTGAATAACCGTTCAATTTTTGCTAAAATATAAATGGGATTTAAGCCAGACAACGCTAACAAGCTCGGCTTGTGCGTTTTCATTACAGAAAAATGGGAGTGATGAGTAAGACTCTTTTAAGATGGGCTTAGGTATAGCAAGGCCTCGATGTCTGTTGACCAGCATCGCGAGATTCAATGTTGGGGTATTTGCTCCGAGAGTTAGTTCTTAATGATATGTGGTGTGCCGGGTCTTCAGAAATAAGTTTTCATGGTATGGCATGCTCGTTGGGCCAGCGGTTTTTATATGGTTTTTATATGGTTTTTTGCGAGGAATATGGGATTATGTGTTATAATGAGATTGAAAGTTGTAGAATTGCGAATGCTAGAAGCCGGAATTCACTGTAGTCTATAGAATGCTCACTGAATTAGCTCAGCCAAATAAGTAAGTTGTTAGCCAACATCATCAAGCGAAAGGTTTACGAACCTCTTGTTTTAGGACATAAGTTTTCTGATAAATTGTAAATTCATTTAGTGTACACAAAACTTCTATTTATTATAGTCTTCTGTTAAATCATATTCTTCCGTCTGTGATTCATTTGTGTCGATTAGGTTAGCCTCTAATCCCTTCTTCTGACCACCTTTCACATGGATATTGGCATTTTTCCCATAAACAACCCCAGGATGAAATGGAATTAATATTATAGTTCCTAAACACATCATCAGTGCATCCAGAACCATGAAATAGATTTCGTGAGTTATCAAATAGCCAGACCATCCTTGAGCCAATTCGACAACTCTATATATGCATCGAATATAAACAAACAGGACTGCTGCTGAGATTGCCAGAGGGAACCATTTGAAAAGAGGTCTCTTTCTGATACGCTCAAATTTTGGCTCGTATATCGCATCAATATTTGAAATCCCTCCTATAGCTTGTTTTTTAGCTTTAATCAATGCTGAATAAAGAAAATCAAGCCATAACACAATAAATACAGACATTGAGAAAACTTGAAAAGCTAACCCCCCAACCATTATATGTGTTCCAATTACTGAGCCGTTACTATTAGCAGCTGAACCTGAAGCTAAACCACCTCCAATGGCTTGAATCACAACAGATATAACATCACAACATATAAAAATATATGCATACCACATCGGCTTTAGTCTTGAAAATTGGTTTCCATAAATCAAAGACAGCTGTGCCAATAAATAATAAATCCCTCCCATAATGAAACATGGTGCAATTGTTAACCCAATATACTGCAGTATAAAGTACTGGTCGTTTATAGCATCGTGACCTGATAAGGATCTGCCTATGTAGCCCGCCAGTTCTAAACCAGTTCCACAAAAAAAAGTGATCACGAACCACCATTGCTTGTAGTATATTCCTAATGTTGTATGAGTAGCAAAAAATAAGCCGAAAAGTACAGCTAAAGCAATGTTACCACCATACGAAGGTATCATGCCATTATAAGATGAACGTGATAAGTAAAGTTCATATAGTGCATCTGAAGCCTCAGCTAAAGATAAGCTTGCACTGCTTATAGCTTGAGGAGCAGTAGCACTAGCAAGTGCTTGCTCTGCGGAATAATAGCTTAACGTGTATTGGGCACCAACGGAAATATAAGAGTTCGTCATATAGTCTGAAGCAGTCGATATCGCAGTCTCCATAACAGAGGCTGCCGATGACAGGACTGATTCCATCGAAGTTATCTGGGGTAATAAATTTGTAGTGGTTTGCATGTTGCTCAATCTATTCTGTTTGGGTTACTACTTTTTTTATACGGCTGAGATATGAAAGGTAATTGAATATTGAAAACTCTTGGAAAAACCAGTATTGTTAGTTAAAAAGCAAAACTTTTAGAGCTCGTCCTTTCAAAGTTCAAAAAAATTATTGGAATTATGGCCCCTATAAATATTAATTATTGAAATTCTGTATATGAGTTCGTAAAGTGAATATTTATCGAATCTCTAAAGACGGAGTTAAAGGAGCTAAAGTCTATTTTTGGATAAAAAGGGCATCTGTGAATAAATAACTCTTAAATACAATTAAGCATTCTTACTTACCAAACAGATACGCTCTCAATTGTATGTTATCTTTTATTATTGCTTTGCTTTTACATGTCAATTCAGTACTTGTAATCTTTAAATAGCAGTTGTGTCTGTCTATTCTTAGATCTTGTAATTTGTGCATCTACTTCGCCTGTCTTTGAGATTACCAAAGTGCAAAACAAAAACATTCAGTGTTTGAAAATAGATTTACGATATTAGAAAGTGAAATGATTATGAAGCGTAGAGAATGTAGAGAGTGCAGAGCACTGAAGGCTTCTAAAAATCACAACATTGATCAAGGCAGGACAATTCAGCAGATGATCGAGTCAGCTTCAAATGATTTATTAAGTTTTGCAAGATTATCAGAACCTAACTAGGCGTAGTTTTCTTGCTGATAGGGAACTGGCAAACGCTGTTGCTCTCAGCTTAACTTACCAGTGGCTGTAATAGGCCCAAAGTCTGTATTCAAAATATATGGGTTTCCACATAATATCTATAACACTAATCAACCAAACACCATAATGATACGCCTACAGCTTAGCTAGAATTGCATCAGCACCGCTAACAGACACACCGCTTTGCTGTTCCTTCTCGATATACGAGACAACACCATTGTCGACAACTATGGCATATCTCGAGGTTCTAGCAGCAGACTTTTCTGAAGTTTCGCTTGCTAACCCAATGCTGTTACTGAAAAAAGCATTTGGATCACTTGCAAACAAAATTTTTGACGAATTGTTTCCTAGTAATTTACCCCATGCATTCAAGACAAATGCATCGTTTGAAGAAATCACAATAATGTAATCAACCCCTTTAGATTCGAATTCTGATAAACGTTGAATGAATGGTGGAATATGGTTTTCGGTACACGTTGGAGTAAAAGCACCTGGAACAGCAACAATAACTACTTTCTTATCAATCAACTTTTTATCGAAATCCAAATGAATTGGACGACGGCATGAAATTGGATTGGTATCAGCTTCTTCAAATGGAACATACGAAAAAACAACACCTGATGGAAACTTATCACCAACTTTTAAACTCATTTTTCAATCAATCTCAACAGATTATTCTGACAACAGCTGTAAAATGAAAAATCAACAGGGGTATTGCTAAATCTTAGTTGATGATGTTTTTGAACCACAGTAATATGTCGTCGTTCTACAAAATGAGGCACAGGGCTATTGACCAGCGTTGGTTATATAAGTTAAATTGATAATATTTTCGTACAAATTGTATAAGTGCTTTTGTTTGCTAATAGGCACCGCAAAAGCTATTTATCTACTCAGAGGCTAGACGTTAGTATCTAAGAACTTGGAGAGTCAGAGCGTTGATGATATATATACTAGAAATTTAGAGCTTAAACTATTTCGTCACATTCAGTCACGTGCCGTATACAATCAATTTCCTGATTTTTCAGAAGCGCAAACAGACTTTACTGATTGTTAAAGAGTTTGTAACGAACACTGAGGAAATTACCTGAATTATGACCGTTGAATATGCTCCATTACCAGATGGAGAACTTCTTTCAAAGGTGACGCAGTTTCCAATACTTCAATCGATTTTATCTTTAAATGATGTGAGGTCTATAACTTTGCTAACGTTCACATTGCAAGGTGAATTAGTCAATGGATGGTCAGAGAATTTTGTCGGGGGTACATCGATTAAACCAGTTTCAAAGAAAAATTGCGGTTCCATCATTAAATCTTGTTTGAGCATGTTGGGAAGCGTTGATTCATTAGAAAGTTTGGACGATGAGCTCAGTGTCGGTCAAAATTGTAAAACGGGGGCTGAGTTGGTAAGAGTCAGGTACGGGAGTGACAAAGAGCTCTTGGTTATTCCTTTTGACGACTTGTGTATAGGTGTTATTATCCAAAGAGCCTAGTTTTGGTAATAATAAATGTAATAAAATCAAAAACAAATATAAATAGCCAATTCTGGAAATTTACCATTTATAATTAATTTCCCTTTTAGGTAAATTATTTTTCGTGTTACGCGAGGCTCAATAAGATATCGCGTTTTTCTTTAGATTTGAAGGACCACTCCCAGTTTTATATATATTCCACTAGTTTCAATTATATCAGAGTTTTCCTAATTTATTTAATAAATTGAAAGTTCACTTAGGGAAACACGTCCAGCAATGTCGTCAGGTTCAGTTTTACCATCGGTTCAAATCAATGTTAATTATAAAGATATCAAAGAATCCGTTAAAGATTTCCTAGTGCATTATAAAACTACTCAGAAACAACAGCAGCAAAATGTTGAAGACATTTATGACAATCAGATCGATGAACTGGAATTCAATAATGACGATTTGATGAACAATGTTCTAAACAATGGTCCGAAATACTTGAACTTGTTGCAAAGAATCTCCAACAGAGAAGTTACAACGTTATATATTGATCTAGATGATATTCAAATATATGAAAAGACAAATAACCTGTTTCCAAATTCTCAGAGTCAGGGAAGTTTCGGTAAAGCCAGCTTGGTTGATAATATCGCTAAAAATGCTTATCATTATCTTGAACTTTTCTCTCAAATTATTGATGAAATTATGCCCCAGCCAACTGTTGATATTAATTATAAAGATGATGTCCTCGATGTTGTCTTACATCAAAGAAGACTGAGAAACGCAAGATTAGACAATGAAAGAAAGGAAGAGTTAGAAAGTTCAAACTTGGATGGTAATAATGATACACCTCAACAAAAACAAGATGAAGATCGATTTCCACCAAAATTGACTCGTCGTTATAATTTATATTTCAGACCCCTAACTGATATTTATAAAGGCAAAGGTAAAGCTTTAGCTGTTAGAGAAGTTCGTGGTTCTTCGTTAGGTCAGTTGATTACTGTTAGAGGTATTGTTACAAGAGTTTCGGACGTTAAACCTTCGGTTTTAGTCAACGCTTATACTTGCGATCAATGTGGTTTTGAAATTTTTCAAGAAGTCTCTTCAAGAACTTTCAGCCCGCTGGTGGAGTGTACTTCTGAACAATGTCAAAAGAATCAAACAAAAGGACAATTGTTCATGTCAACAAGAGCATCCAAATTCAGTGCCTTTCAAGATGTCAAGATTCAAGAATTGGCTAGTCAAGTTCCTGTTGGTCATATTCCTAGAAGTTTGGATATTCATGTTAATGGTGATTTGGTTAGATCATTAAACCCTGGTGATATTGTTGATGTTGGGGGTATTTTTCTGCCATCGCCGTATACTGGATTTCAAGCTTTAAGGGCTGGTTTACTAACAGAAACTTATCTTGAAGCTCAATATATACGTCAGCATAAAAGAAAATATGAGAGTTTGGAAATCAGTCAAGATGTTGTTGCCAAAATTGACAAAATTAGATCGGAAGGTCACATTTATAATAGATTAGCAAAATCAATCGCTCCAGAGATTTTTGGTCATGATGACGTTAAGAAAGCAATTTTATTACTGTTAGTTGGTGGTGTTGATAAAAAATTGGGTGATGGTTTGAAAATTAGAGGTGACATTAATATTTGTTTGATGGGTGATCCTGGGGTTGCTAAATCTCAGTTGTTAAAAACAGTTGCTAAAATTAGTCCAAGAGGTGTTTATACAACAGGTAGAGGTTCATCAGGTGTTGGTTTGACTGCTGCAGTCATGAGAGATCCTGTTACGGATGAAATGGTTTTAGAAGGAGGTGCTCTTGTTTTAGCAGATAATGGTATTTGTTGCATTGACGAATTTGATAAAATGGATGAAAATGATAGAACCGCAATTCATGAGGTTATGGAACAACAAACAATTTCAATTGCAAAGGCTGGTATTACAACAACATTGAATGCTAGATCATCAATATTGGCTGCAGCAAATCCAATATATGGTAGATATAATCCAAAACTATCACCTTTGGAGAACATCAATTTACCAGCAGCACTATTATCAAGATTTGATATCTTATTTCTGATATTAGATACTCCAGCTAGAGATGAAGATGAAAAACTAGCTCAGCATGTCGCTTATGTTCATATGTACAATAGACACCCAGAGATGGATTTTGAACCGCTAGATTCTACCACAATAAGACAGTTCATTTCAATTGCTAAAAATTATAGACCTGTCGTTCCTAAGGAAGTTGGTGATTACGTTGTTTCGTCATATATTAGAATAAGACAGGAAAGCAAATCGTTTCTGAATTCTAAGCAAAATTTTGGTCAAGCAACACCAAGAACTTTACTGGGTATATTAAGAATGGCTCAAGCATTAGCAAAACTGAGATTTGATGATGTAGTTTTGATAGATGATGTTGACGAAGCACTGAGACTGATTCAGGTATCAAGATCGTCATTATACAATCAGAGAGGTGAAAAAGATGATCAGAGTTTCACTACTAAAATCTATCAGATCATAAAGAATTTAGCTGTCAGTGGTCAAGAATTTAATAAGAGTTTACCATATAAAACAATCAAAGACAGAGTTTTATCAAGAGGATTTACCTCAGATCAATTGCAAAGTTGTATTGATGAATATTCTTACTTAAGTATATGGCATCTTATCAACGATAACGAAACTTTACAATTTCTCGGTGATTTTGATGAAGATAAAGAGGATGAAGATGAAGAAATGATTTGAATTCTCTTTTTTTGCTGTTTCTCTTGTATTTCAATTCTTAATAGTTTTTTTAAGGTCGATTTTTAACTTATTACTGTTGTTTTCTGTTTTTCTTGTCTCTTTAGGTTATCCGTCTAAGTCTACTTTTTGTCATTGTACCATTAGTTAGCTGATCTCTGTAAATTAATATTATCATTTAATTTCTATCTACCATCTCGTAGTGTGAGTATAAATTCCGTCCGATATGAGGTCCCCGAATTTTGAGTATCTAGAAAAATAAAAAAAATAAATAATACCAAAACATCAATGATTCTTTGCTAAAACACCACCATAATAGTATTAAAATAATGCCAGATGATGATTTATTTGTAGTCAGTTTGAAACCTTCAAAATTTCCCTTGATCAGAGGATGTCCCGGCGTACTGAAAACTTGTGTGAGTTTGCTGATGTTCATCGCTATATACAATACAAACTAACGAGAATTATTCTAGCCTAGAATTGAAGGTGTATTGTTTGTGAGGTCGAAGAAAGGAACTCCAATCAAACTATTTAATATTGAGCTTAAGCTTATTACTCAGGAAACTTTAAATATACCGTCGAAAACAAATTTAAGATCACACGTTACAGTTAAGGCATATTCTGTATTCGAAAGGTTATTTAACACACCCTCAACAAGCAAGAAAGGTGTTTTGGGAATGGATTTACCATTTGCTATTGCTTTGGACAATGATATACTGCCTACTTGCAAGAACCCAAGATGGGGAAGCGTGATTCACAAATTACAAGTTCTTATAAATAACGGGTCATACTCTTGTTCTTTCCCGATTACAATCAAAAGATATGACACACTGCCAATTTACAGGCAATTTAACGAACCTATCACTAGAACAGTCGATTCAAAAGACCAAAATGCAATGATTGAATATTCGTTACCAAACTCATCAATAGGTCCTAACGATGATCTGACATTGTACATTAAAATATTTCCAAATATACATAATGGTAATTTTAACAAAAAAATTAAACTCAAAAAAATATGTGTTGAGATAAGAGAAATTCTGGAGTGCTATGATGCAGGGCTAGACAATAAGGAATATGTGGTCAGTGAATCATTCAAAGAGTACGATACTTTGCTAACGACAAACGGAATTACGGATCAAATATGTATTGATTATCCTGTCAATGACGAGGGGCAGGCTTTTATCAAGCATCAGGATCAAAATATAGTAAAGTATCGTTCTGATTGTAAACCAGGTACTATCTTACCCACAAACCTAATTAACGTCAACAAGGATTTGATTCCATTGTCTCATAACAGGGGATTTACACTATCGAGTAAATTATTTTCGATAAGATATGAGTTAGTGATCAAAGCAAAGCTAAGTCGTGCAAAAGATATTGAAGTCAGACAGCCGATTATAGTTTGTCCATATGATAGAATCTCAAGCACTAATATTTTGAAATGGGTTATGAAAGAACACGATATTTCAAAAACAATGATTAAAAGTTTGGAATATCAATATCAGAAGAAAATTATTGATGCAAAGGGAATTGTAGATTATCCCATTCAAGCTGGCTATTTTTATTCCTCTGATGATATAAATGATTGGAAAAGATTGGGTTTGAGTGAACAATCATTTGGTACGCATGGGAAGTCCTTGATTCACACCATTGATTAAAGTTCATTTCGATCATATGACCGATATTTGATTTGGGTCGTTGGTTCTTTTAATTTTTCCAACACCAGGCATTTTTCGGTAACATATATTGATCCTTAAGTGTGTGGAACATATTATGATGGCTTTATATTGTGCCCTATTAAAAGAAGATGATATCTGGAAGTCTGTAATAATCTTGATATGTGTAATAATGATGATATTTGTGTAGATATGTGTATATTATGTAACGCAACCGTATCTTTCAGAATTCATATACCTTTAATCATCACTGTTAATCAACATATTATTGAACCAGAATATCATTAACTCTTGACATGTCAATTCCTCCATATGCTCCAACATCGATGTTGAAGAATCCCTCGTACAACAGGATAAATAACTCATCAGTGAATTTAGACCAAGAGGTTACATTAATAAACTCAGCAAAGCAACGGGAAGTATATGAATCATTAGCTGAATTGTATTCAATAATAACTGTGCTAGATTTCGTTGAGAAATCGTATCTTAAAGACACTCTGAACAAGAATGGGGATGAATATACGCCAACAGTTTTAAGGTTGCTTGCACAGTATAACACAATCCTGAAGAATGAGCAAGTCATGGAGCAGTTCATATCATTAGATCATTTCAAGAAAATATATAACGTATGTTCAGATATATGGTAGCTAGTGAAAGCTTTTAACTAACGCCTGCAGCTTAACTGTCCATCAGCGACTGCGAGAATCGAGATCGGTGTACCTTCCACTGTAGAGCATGCGATTAATGCACCGCAGACTGTTGCGAACACAACAGGAGCATCAGCAAGGTCTGTTGCAGAAGCGACTGGAGTGAGTTACTCAGTACTTTTTGCTAACTTCTTTTTGAAATACTAATACTTCAAGAATTTCATCACATGTATGGATGCGCTGAAGTTGAATTACAAAGCCAAGGATCAACTTCATCCTCTGCTATCGGATCTCATGACCTCCGTAAATAAAGTTAGTTCTAATAAAGAGTTTGAAGGAAGGGGTAAACTAATAGAATGGTTAATCAAACTGAACAAAATGAAAGTGAATGAAGATATAAACGAGGAAGATTCAAGACAGTTACTATTTGATTTAGATAACGCATATAAAGGGTTTTATACAATGCTGGAATAAATAAATCTTGTGGATATATAGACACTACGTAGACACAAATCAGTGCTCATTATTTTACATATATTTTATCCCTAGATGACACAAAAGAACTGCATCGTCTAAATAATTGACTCCAATTCTCGGGCATAGTTTAAAGCGTTTTTGATTAAAACTTCACTATTGTTCAAGTTTTCTTCGTTATCGGTATCAAATGCAAATTTCTTTTTATCGTCTATATTGAAAATTAAGTAACCATTCTCAACATTCCAAGATTGCTCTTGGGCGAAATTCTCAACATCCTTTTCGCTATTCAAAAATAACAAATATTTCACGTTTGATAATGGTAATTTTTTATACGAACTTTCAATGCATCTAGCTATCTCAAATCTAATAGCAAGTGTCAGTGTATCGTTAAAAATGTTAAACTCGTTACATTTTTTTTTCTCCTCTGAGTTTGGATTGGATAGTAGTTCCCAAACTTTATCATACGAACCCTCCATCAACCACTTTTCAATTTTTACAGGATAGTTCAAGTACAGATCATTTTCAAAGTTAATTAGATAGTGTGTCAAAAACTCAACCTCTGTGTGAAACTTAAGGATGTCACCTTTGGACAATAATAGCAGTAAGTACAAACTAATCAATTTGTTTTTGTTAATAGAATTTGATAATGGTTCACTGACAGAGTTGAAATAGAACACCTTCAGCTGCTGCAAAAAGTTTTCAAAACTTTTCAAGTCCTGCAAATTGATTGCCGATAAGGCTCCAATTTCCAGAATCGATCTTGATATAATTGCATCGTTCAAATATGATTCTTTTTTGACTTTACGCAAATCAGGGACTAACAAGTTGTTTTCGATCAATTGTATCTTGATTGGAATCAAAAGTTTTTGACAATTGCTGTAATTTTTTGAATCAAATGATTTTTTTAAATCGTTTGTTAGTTGTTCAAGAGGCGTCATAGAGATATTGTTTATTGATGAATCTATTATCGTTATGTGAACCAATAGCTTTAAAGCCTTGCTGATGTTTTGCCACTAGAACTTCAATAAAAATCGAGATTCAAACCGGAACTGAACCTCCAATCGGTCGGATCTTACAATCACAACATTTATAATCTCATCATCATGTAAGCAATTTTATGAACTCCTAACAATGTTATATGACGAAGGTAAAACTAGATGACAAGTCAAAATTGTTTAATGACCAGGAAGCAGAACCATCAACAATAAGCTCAGTATCAAATCTAACAGTTCAAGGATTATTTTCAATTCATAAAGCGTTCTGATCACACTCAAAAGAAGGTAGATGAATCTGGTAAGTATTCATCTTCTGATGGTGAATTTAGGATTTGCATATTTATAATCGCTTAAGTATTTATATACACTAGTTACAGCGATACATTACACCTATCACGGGTAAAATTGTTCTTTAATAATAACAGTTAGAGGTTTTCATGTGAATCACGTGTGTCCGGAAGCTTTGTTTGTTTTAAAGTTGATTGCTTACAACAATAAATAGCCAATTGCTAAGCTATGACGTTTTCAATGAGAGCGAAAAATGTATAAATGTCCGGTTTCCCGCAAAATAATTTAGTCATATTTGTATTTGAACTTATAAACTAAGATTAATAATGTCTTTGAGTGTAGGTGATAAATTTCCTGAGGGAGTCGTGTTCTCATATGTTCCTTACGAATCAACAGATGCAGGAAACCCAATTAGCTGCAAGATTCCTATCAATTTAGATTTCGATAAGAAGCTACGAAATAAAAACGTTGTTATTGTGTCAGTTCCCGGAGCATTCACCCCAACGTGTACTCAATCCCACCTTCCAGATTACATCAACAAAGTGAAGGATTTTGAGTCCAAAGGAATTGACTACATTGTTGTAATTGCTTCAAATGACGCTTTCGTCTTGAGTGCGTGGTCAAAGCTATTAGGTGCCAAATCTGAACACGTTATATTCGCAAGTGACGGTAACTCATACTTCAGTAAGAGCATAGGCCATTTTATCAAAGGTGACGACAACAACGCTAACAGAAATGGAAGATATGCAATTGTCGTAAATCATGGCAAAGTGTCTTATTTTGCTGCAGAGGAAGGAACTGGTGCTATTACTGGCAGTGGTGCAGAAGCTGTTCTAAAAAAGCTATAGTTTGGACCCCACGAATGCTAACGTACCTACGTCTTTAATAGTTGTAAGCTTTTCAACGTGTCAATCTGCTGTAGTAATCCATCCTTAGCTTGACCGGCAATAGTAGATAAATGACATTTCATATCTAACATAGCGCTCACATGATCACAAGAGAGTCTTCATTGAGATCTTATAGCCCTATATTTTGTCACATGATCAAAATATGTGACTGCTTTATTGTTCTTATAGACATCCGTACATCATAATCTAGTTCGTGTCCAGAACTCTTTCGCAAAAATATGACTCAAAAAAACCTACGAAAAGTTAACCAGTGTATCATAACCTTCAAACAATTATACTTTCCAATCGTCAAAAAAAGTTTTGAAATTTTATTACTGTTTTATTTAATTTAGACTAAACAAATAAAGAAATCAATTAAAGATGGCTACTGAATTAACTGTCCAAGCTGAACGTGCTTTCCAAAAAGTATGTAACTATTAATAACACACTAAAAGTCATATTATGGCTAAATATTAGCAGATTCTCATTGTTTTTAGTCTTCATGTTTCATCAAAGTGAACTCGTTAGACGAAATGGTAATTAAATTTTACTTGAACGGTTCATCATCAAAGAGAAAAACAAAAGAGTGTTTCAGAAATAACAGAGTTTATGATACCTAATGTTCGAGTTGTACAAGCCTCCCTCAATTTGTACAGAAACAAACACTCTTCGAGATCTAATATTTAATTCATAATGATTTTAGTAAATTTTAAACAGCATACTAACAATATATAGCAACCACACATCTTTACCAATCCAAAGGCCAAAGCCAACCGTCGTACTAAAAGATGGTATAAAGAAATTGGTTTAGGTTTCAAAACCCCAAAAGCTGCTATTGATGGTTCATATATTGATAAGAAATGTCCATTCACTGGTTTAGTTTCAATCCGTGGTAGAATCTTAACTGGTACCGTTGTCTCAACTAAAATGCATCGTACTATTATCATTAGACGTGAATACTTACATTACGTTCCAAAATATAACAGATACGAAAAACGTCACAAGAATTTAGCTGCTCATGTTTCACCAGCTTTCCGTGTCGCAGAAGGTGATTCAGTTACTGTTGGCCAATGTAGACCAATTTCTAAAACTGTCAGATTTAACGTTTTAAAAGTTGCTTCTTCTACCGGTAAATCAAACAAACAATTTACTAAATTTTAAGATAACAAGGAAATTTGTGTTAAAATTGTATTTAAATTAAAATATATTTGTTCATGTATCAATTTTTAATATAGGCTTCTAATGGTATAAAACTGTATTTTTAGGCATTGTAGATAACTTCATTGATTCCAAGATCCGTTCGGTCTATTATTTTTATAGGAAAACTACAGTTTGCACGTAATTTTAAATCAATATATTAAATAAATTATGAATACGTTTGATTGAATATTACTACTTGAATATATCTAAAATACATATTAAAAATACAAATATTACAATAGGGAAAAAAAATAAAATACAAATCAGAATACTGTAAATCAAGAATCTCGGCAAACATAAAGCCTACTGGATTTAAACAAAAAATTCATAAAAAACACTGGAATAATTGAAATAGCCTCATTAGACGTTTCTTCAATTCCATAGATAATTATCTGTAGCAACGTTTTGCTGGTTATTATTCACAACAGCATTAACTGCAGCAGTTGCTAAGTTTGTTGCATCAACTCTCTTACCGCTGCCTAATAATCCAATACCTGGTAGGTTATTCGAACTCTGTGGTTGGGCTGAAGGCTGAGTCTGCGGTTGTTGAGGTTGCTGCTGTTGCTGCTGCTGCTGTTGTTGTTGTTGTTGTTGTTGTTGTTGTTGTTGTTGTTGTTGTTGTTGTTGTT